>LPNX010149076.1:19133-37420 GCA_001517045.1 Pseudotsuga menziesii
AACCATCTCATAATGATCATTGCATGACAAAGTTCCCATTTATAAGGCCTACGTAGTGGCTAAGGACACCACAAATTATGGGTCATGAAACCTTTACTTTGGTATCATTTTAACCTCAAAATGGCCATGACCATATCTGACTTACATGCCAAATATTCCATGTGGAGGGCTTATGGTGCTAATTTGGGGCCCTGCGTATGGATCATGAGCTTTAGAGGAAAATGTTATAGCATAAGACCATATTTTTTACTATATTTTAAGTCACACATCAAGAACCATCCCCTATGAGTAAGTTTCCAAAATGATGACCATGTCTCACATGTAGACCATGTTGATGTCTTTGTAACTTCGGAATGTATTCACCTATGTATCTTATTCCTTGTACCCCGATGTTTATTCTAGGAAGTGTCCAAAATTTATTTGAGTCATGTCATGCCCTGATATTCCTATCGGGAGGTTCTATAATGTAAACAAGTCATGTCAAGTCATTGTGGGTAACCCTTCTATTGTTTAAGGGTTAAAGTCCCCGCAGTTCCAGGGAACTAGCGTTATTAGACTCTCCTAGAGAAGTTGACCCTAGTAGGGTTTAGTCCAGTTGAGAATTAGCATAAATGGAGAGTGAGCCTCTCTATTTATCACACACTCACTCACATTCAGTTCCAGCACATAACCAAGGAATAAGAAGACACCGGGGCTAGGAAGAAAGAGGTTACTACTGTTGGGAGATTATCTTACTATTTTGCTTTGCTATTTGGTGCTAATTCTATCTCTGAGGAAGTTGCGGGGATTTATTCATTTATTGTTTCCCCAAGGAAAAACACTGTGTTATTTGTTTCTTGTGTTTGATTGTTGTGCATGTTATTCTCTCAGTTAAAGATCTTAATAATGCTAGCTTAATGTTAAAATTCTAACATGGTATAAGAGCTAACGTGAGAAGAAGACATTATGCAGCTGCGGGAAATAGGGATTCCTACTTTGTGGATCTCTCTCCACATATTTTCAGCAAAATAAGGTTGAAATAACTCTCCTCCCTAGGGAACATCTTTCTGTCAAAGCAGAATCCAATTCTGAGGTTTTTCACTTTTGGACCTCACACTGCTACCACAAATTAGGGCTTTCCATAGAAGTGGAATTTTTCAGTGAGCCCAAGCCTGGATTTATATCCTCCCCAAAATCAAATTTTAGAGATCAAGATCAAATAATTTGGTTGGACAGAACTCCAGAAAATAAAAACCCTAATCTGCTCCTCAACGAGCACTACAGAATTTCAGCTCCAAATCCAAATCGGACATCTTGACCTAGTAAGATCTAAATATTTTGTATTTCCATTTGAGGTTCTCAGTTAATATGTCTCATCATACCAAGCTTGATGAAAATATTGAGGGAGTTTATTAATTTCAAGCTTGGAAGTATAGGATCTCCCTGGTCCTAGAAGAAAATGAGTTGGATTCATACATCCATGAGGAGATTCCAGTTCCAGAGGGAGATGAGGCTAAGGCCTTACACAAGAAGAAGTTGGTTATGGAAAAGAGGATTATTGCTGATTCAATCAAGGATCACCTCATACCATAGGTGTCCTCCCTAAAGACACTTGAAGCTATGTTTGATGCCCTATCCAAATTGTTTGAAGGGAATAAAATAAACTGGAAGATGACTCTGAGAAGCCAACTAAAAAATGTAAATATCTAGAATGTAGAGACCATCTAGTCTTACTTTACAAGGGTTTCTTAGATCAAAGAACATCTAGAAGAAGTAGATGAAGAATTAGAAAATGCAGAGATTGTAATGACCACCTTTAATGGTCTCGCTAGATCATGGGACTCCTTTATTCAATGGATCTGTGCCAGAAAGAAGTTAGTAAAGTTCATCAGACTATGGGAAGAATTATCTCAAGAAGAAGCTCAGATAATAGCTCGAGAAGAAAAGATGGGAAGTGAAGATCAAGCTCTCACATTACATTCGAAGAAAACCAGATCTAGCCACCATAGAAGTAAGTACTCTCATCAAAGGAATAACTCTAAAAATCCTAGAGATTTGTCTAAGTACATTTTCTATACATGTGATGAAAGAGGACATTTTGCTAGAGATTGTCCTAGAAACAAAAGTAGCTCTCACAAGAAGAAGGGACACAAGAAAAGATATCATTCTCATGGTGTAGAGGATGATGAACCTTCCACAAAGAGAAACAGACAAGTTAGTGATGATTCTTCAAGTGATGAAGAATATGTTCTAATATCCTCCCTCATGGGAACTATCACACATGGCAGCAATGATTGGCTTATAGAGAGTGGTGCTTCCAAACATATGACAGGATTCAAGGAATCCTTTATGAAACTATCTGAGCATGAATCACCTCACAAGGTGAAACTCGAAGATGACTACCAATATCCAATAAAAGGTAGTGGTGAATCCTCATACAAGCTAGACTCTGGAAATTATATCAAAATGAAAGATGTATTGTTTGTACCTAGATTAAAGAAGAACCTCCTCTCCATATCTACATTGGATGCAAAAGGAATGAGGGTTGCATTTGTATATGGCCAAGTCCTCATGTGGCCAAAAGGAAAGTCTGTCGATGATGCAGTAGTGATTGGGGAACAAGAAGGAGGACTATCTCAATTGAAGGGCCAAGCAGAACAAGCTTTGGTTCATGACTTGGTAGAACCAAATGAGCTTTGGAATAGAAGGCTTGCACATGTGCATTACAGAGCACTACCACTTGCAAGCAAAGTTGTTGAAGGTCTTCCAGAAATGTAGAAAAAACATGAAGGAGTATGCAAAGTATGTGCGAAATGGAAGAACACAAAGAAGACATTTCCAAGTAGCAAGAGCAAGGAAAAATGAATCTTGAAAATCATCCACTCCGATCTATGTGGTCCAATGTCATCAAGTTCATTAAGCAGGTATGTATACTATGTTTCTTTTATTGATGAATTTTCTAGAAAGGCATGGATATACTTTATGAAGAACAAAGATGAAGTATTTAGCAAGTTCAAGGAATTTAAAGCCTTGATCGAGAACCACACTGAAAAGAAGATCAAGACCTTTCAATCAGATAATGGTGGAGAATTCACTTCGAATGAATTCAAAGAATTATGCAAAGACTCAGGGATTAAGATGGAGTTGTCCACTCCTTATAATCCACAATAGAATGGGATTACAGAAATGAATAATAGAACTATCATGGAAGCTACAAGAGCAATGCTTCATGATCAAGATCTTTCTATGCATCTATGGGCAACAACTGCCAGAACAATGGTGTATGTATAGCAATCTACTCCACACAGAGTACTCGAGAACAAGACTACTAAAGAAGTCTTCTTCGGAAAGAAACCAAAAGTCTACCATCTCAAAATGTTCGGTTGTCCTATATACATACATAGTCCGAAAGAAAAGAGGATGAAGTTAGATCCTTCAAGAAAGAAGGGTATATTTATGGGATATTCTGAAAGGTTGAAGGAAAAATTGACATTAGCAGAGATGTAACATCTGATGAAGATTCAAACTACATCAAATCCGGGAAGAGACTGGCTGAAGAACCTGAAGAAACAAGAATAGCTAGAGTTCATGATACAACCATGAACAAATAAATTCAATAAGAAGATCGATGATTAGAATAACCACAAGAACATGTAGATCCACCTTTGGAGAAGAATCCTCATAAGAGGAAACCTACTTGGGTACGTGAAATTATTCAAGGTGCAGAAAGATATGGAGCTTCAGAAGAAACACCCAGAGGAAGAAAGAGAACTAGGTCATGTTCTAGCTATGTAGCCTTGCTATGTGTATTGGAAAAGAACCTTCCAATTATGAAGCAACGGAAAAACATGAAGAATGGAACGATGCTATGATCGAAGAGTATCAATCGATCATGAAGAATGATGTTTGGGATGTTGTCCCAAAACCATAAGGGAATTTCATTGTAACTTCCAAATGGATCTACAAGATCAAGCATGCTATAGATGGCAGCATAGAGAATAATAAATCAAGATTTGTTTCTCGTGGCTTCTCTCAAAAGGAAGGAATAGATTATGTAAAAAATTTTGCACCTGTAGCCAGATACACTTCCATCATATCAATACTTTCTCTGGTTGCAATGATGAAATGGAAGATAGACCAGATGGATGTCAAGCCTGCTTTCTTGAATGGTGTAGTAGAAGAGGAAGTCTATGTGGAGCAGCCACTCGGTTTTGAGACACATGATAGGGAGTCTCATGTTTGTATATTGAAAAAATCCCTGTACAGTTTGAAACAAGTACCTAGGACATGGTACAGAATAATTGATGGTTTTCTATCCAGTTTGGGCTGTACTAAGAGTAAAGCAGATTCTAACCTTTACTACAAGGTTGAATATGGTAATCCAGTGATACTCATACTATATGTGGATGATCTGTTTGTAACAGGTATGGATGGCTTTATTGCTGATATGAAGAGGAAAATTGGTGCCGAGTTTGAAATGAAAGACTTGGGTATGATGCACTATATCTTAGGCATGGATGTGTGGAAAAATATAGATGGAATCTTCCTTGGACAAAGGAAGTATGCAATAGAGATTCTGAAGAGATTTGGGATGATGGACTACAAGGCCATAACCACACCTATGGCATCAAACCTAAAGCTATTGAGTGATGTTTCATCAGAAGCAGTTTATGCTACGATGTATCATCAGATGATTGGGTCCTTAATGTACCTGATGAACACAAGACCAGATATTTGCTTTGCTGTGAACACCTTGAGACAGTTCTTGATAGATCTGAGACATGTTCACTTGATTGTTGCAAAGCATATTCTAAGGTACCTGAAGGGTACAGTTGATTATGGGCTCAAGTACAAATCAAATCAAAAGATTAACTTGCATAGTTATGCTGATTCAAATTGGGTAGGCAGTGCCATTGATAGGAAGAGCACTTCAGGGTGTTGCTTTAGTATGGGATCAGGTGTGATCTCTTGGTTTAGCAAGAAGCAATCCTGTGTGGCACTCAGTACAGCTGAAGTAGAGTATGTCGTAGCTTGTTTAGCTAGTTGCAAGGCAATGTGGTTGAGAAATCTACTGTCTGATTTATTTGATCTCGAGTTGGTTGCTACTTGTATATATTGCGACAACCATAGTTGTGTGAAGTTGTCAGAGAACCCAATGTTCCATGACAAGTCGAAGCATATCGAGATTAAGTATCACTATATCAGGGATATGCTGCAGAGAGGAGCAGTGAAGCTCTAGTATGTTGCAATGAATGAACAGATAGGTGATGTGTTGATGAAGCCATTGGCTATATTGAAGTTTGAGTAATTAAGGGAGAAGCTTGGTGTTCTTTAGATCGAGGTTCCCTCCAAGGGGAAATGATGAGACTGAGATCCATTCTAACTTGCTGACAGGATTAGGTTCCTTCCATGGTCAGATGTAAGGGCTAAATGCCATTCTTGGAATGGAGGCACCTGGTCAGTTACCAGGAATACTCAATCTAGGACTGAGGGTCATTCTAATATGACTATAGGATGTAGTCTTACATGATCAGATGTGAGTGCATGGCCATTTTGATGTGATTGAGGGATGTGTTCCCACTTGATCAGATATAAGGGCTGATGCCATTCTCTAGGAGAATGGAGGCACCTGGTCAGTTACCAAGAATCCTCAGTCTGGGACTAAGAACCGTTTCGATGCATTGTTTTCGAACATGGTTGAATGTAACTGTAGAGCCCTTTCGATGCAGTGTTTTTGAACATGGTCGAATGTAAGTGCAGATCACTTTCGATGCGGTGTTTTTGAACATGGTCAAATGTAAGTGCAGAGCCCTTTCGATGCGATGTTTTCGAACATGGTCGGATATAAGTGTTGAGCCCTTTCGATGCGCAGTGTTCGCACATGGTCAGATATAAGTGTTGATCCATTCTGGCGTGATGTGTTTACACATGGTCAGATGTGAGTGCTGGGCCTTTTTTACAAGATGAGGTTAGATGTGAGTGCTGGGCATGCCTCTTTGACAAGATGAGGTCATATGTAAGAGCTGGGTGGGCCATTCTGACTTAGGGTCAGATATAAGCACTGATGAAGACCTACATGAAGGGTAGGCCTACAATGAGCATGAAAAAGGGCTAGATCTATAGAAATTCCTGTGACGAGAAGAATTGAGAGATAGCACCATTCTGAGATAGCACCGATAATGATGATCCAGATAAGATGATCATGTAGATCAAGTGATGATCCACATGTGATGATGATCCTGACTGGATGATGATCCAAATCAAATGATGATACGGTGATGATGATCCAACAGTAATGTTCCAACAGTCGTGATGATCCAGATCCTGTGATGAAGAAGACTTGAAGAAGAAGATGACTTAGAAGAATACTTGAAGACAAAGATGACTTAGAAGAAGACTTGAAGATGAAGACAACTTGAATATGATGATGACGAGATGATTTAGTCGATAGAGAGAGGAAGACCAGTGCTGAAAATTGTGTTGAAAGAATACATTCCTAGTTAAGAGGGAGTGTTGATGTATTTGTAACTTCAGAATGTATTCACTTATGTATCTTATGTCTTGTACCCCTATGTTTATTATGGGAAGTGTCTATAATGTATTTGAGTCATGTCATGCCCCGATGTTCCTATTGGGAGGTTCTATAATGTAAACAAGTCATGTCAAGTCATTATGGGTAACCCTTCTATTATTCAAGGGTTAAAGTCCCCGCAGTTTGGGGGCACTAGGGTTATTAGACTCTCCTAGAGAAGTCGGCCCTAGTAGGGTTTAGTCAACTCGAGAATTAGTATAATAGAACTTCCCTAGTAGGGTTTAGTCAAGTTGGCAATTTGTCACTACCTTCTAATAATTACATGTTGTTACAGAAAATGTGTTCAAGAAAGGTGAAAATTTATTAATCTACCACTACTCTCTTGTGAAATGGATCGTCATTCCACATTTTGACTGAAAATGTGTTTGAGAACGGTCAAAATTTATTGGCCCAACACTACTTCCTTGATAAATGTGTTCACATTACCGTAAATATAAACTTATATAAAGTGTTTCGTTAAGTTTCTTTTGGTTTGGTTTATTTCAAAGTGCTAGGGTATGCAAATATTGCTCTAGAATTCAATAGTTGCATGATCAAATCAACCTAAAAAATATGGAGTTTGTTTATGAGAAAAATCAGGAACACAATGAAAACAATCAGAACAATTAGAAACAAGATGAAAAGGAGAGCAATGCAGAGATTCAACAACAAAACAAGAATGAAATTTCAGCTCTGAGCAAGATAACGGGTAATTATAGTGTGATTAAAACATCACTGTGATAATGTTTTATCAATTATTATTATTTTTGTTTCAGTTTTAATATATATTGCATTTCCACAGATCACAATTTAATAGATGGTCTTACTGATGAGATCATTCTGTGTGGAGTGGTGAGTCGAGTGCCATGGCATAACCATCCACTCTTCATGTGTTTGAACACATAATGGTGTAATGCCCTAACAAACCATTTTCCAATTTATGCCAGGATCGACCATCCTAGCATCCTACATAAATCGCTGGTTTTATTCTGTAAACCATTAGGTCAAAACCCTTTAGGTTCTCACCAAACCCTTGCACTTTGGGTTTACAGCTATAAGAACCCTAATGTTCTCAGAATTCCTGTGCCTCCAATCCCTAAACCCTTGTACCGCAATGTAAATTTTGTGTGCGATGCCAATGAATAACGTATATTTTTTTTAGTAGAAAAAATACCAGATCCTGATATTCTATTGAATCAAAGATCATCATATACATTTAGTCAAAGACTGTCTCCATAGATAGGTTCAACAATAGGTCCTCTTGAATCAACGAGTCTCCGTCATCATACCATGGTCAGAGAGACACAACCTGTTGTAATGCAGCCTTTTATCATCACTCCTGTATAGACAGGTCAAATTTTATCAATTTCCTGATATGAGCAGAAGTAAACATAAATCATGAGCATAAGAAGATGACTGAACATTTCTTCATGGGATTGCTTAGATCCCAGTTAAAGACAACAACAAAAAAAAATTCTTGATGGGAAAGCACATACTAATATAACTAAAAATTTCCATGATCAGTAATCTTTCCAAACATATATTCCTGGAAATTCCCAAAGCCTGAACCAAGAGAGAGTGCCAATTTTGAGAGACTATCAGCAATTTGGTTATGCTCACGATATATGTGTTTCATGATCATATCCAGAAAGTTATGCAGTAATTCTCTTATACCATCACACCAATGTCTCAGATGAGGTATGTTCAGTGTGCCTTTTCCTGTAACCCATGATATGATGACAAGGGAGTCTCTGAATAAAGAATGAAGAGGGATTCCCATAATCTTTGAGATAGAAAGGAGAGCCCATAGAGCCATCAGCTCATATTTAGTGTTTGTACTTCTTCCACAGCCCATGTAAAAATGAATGCTGTGTGAGCTACTCATATACAAAATAAAGCCTGCCCCCCCTATGTTCTTGGCAGATGCACCATAAAAAAACCCACAAGGATACTCCATCTTTGGAGGCAATCCTACCACTCTGTTTTTAATCTTTTTGACAGGCACAGAGTATGAATGGAAGACCATATCAATTTGGTGAAGGACCGGATAGACCGCTAGATTTTTTCTTTCGAAGATACACTTATTCCTATGATTCCAAATAGACCATAAGGTGAAAAATGACAGGTATAACATGGGATAGTCCAGAGAGTGATCTCTAACCCAGAGTTCTAGATGCAATCATGCAGTAGTTCTAAAGGATACTTTTTTAAAGGATCGGGAGTCAAAGTGTTCAGAAATAGTTGCAAAGGTGTTCTTAGTAAAATGGGAATCCAAAAACAGATGCTGGGTCGTTTCTTCCTCTTTTTTGCAGAGCAGACAATGAGTAGGACCCTGTAAGCCACGTTTAATGAGCTGATCCCATGTTAATACTTTATTTTTTATGAGAATCCATATAAAGCATAGGATTTTTTCAACTATATTATATTTCCATAGAACCTGAAAAACAAGAGAAGTATCCAAATCAGGCTCCTTAAAGTGATCCACCACACACTCATATACCATTTCCGTGGATATAGGTCCTGAGTAATTCTTGTATGACCATAGAAAACGATCAAGAGAAGACCTGAGATGAATCCTCCCATGTTCCAGCCCCTTAACATATTCATCCCATAGAGTGTGCCATTATCCACCAAGATCCAGGTCCGAGGCAGTGAGCCAATAGTTCTGGGCTTCAACTGAGTAATTTCTAGCTTGTGCCAGAGATATTATCCCGTAATCTTCCAAATAATTACGTAGATCCTAAGGCAATATATAACATGTGCCCATACCTGTAATCGGGTCCACACCTACCTTTATGCTTTCACCATTACCTACTATCCAAGTTAATCCCTTTCCAAGCCAAGTAATAGTGCTAATGAATCCTTTCCAAATTACAGAGACACACATAGCAGAGAGATATTTGCATCGAATCCATGACAGGACATTATTCTTTTTTAAATATTTCATAGAGATTATCTTGAACCAAAGACCATTTCCACATAGAGCAAGCCAAAAAAGATTTAAGTCTTAAGGAAGTGCTGAACCATTCTATATTTTTAATACCCCAGCCCCCTTGAGAAGTAGGCTTAGATAAAGAGGTCCAATCCGCTAGGTGGAATTTTTTCTTATTCCCCGTGGAGCCCCAAAGGAAGTCAAATATTAAACTTATGATTTTCGTCAAAGTTGATTTCGGTAAGGGGACTAATGACAACTAGTACACCGGTAAGCTGATCAAAACAGCCCTAATAAGAACCAGCCTCCCACCCAAAGAAAGAATCTTGAAGGACCAATGTTGAATTCTATTCTCAATTTTTTTGATGAGCCATAACCAATATTTTAGATAATAACCCGAGGGTTTTATAAAATATCCAAGGTAATTTAATCCCAATGAAAGGTCTTGGATTTTGTATGGCAAAGAGCGAGAGATTCTGCTTATACTCTCATCATCAACATTGTTGAACAAAAAGAAAGACTTCTCTGAGTTTATGAGCATTCATGATGCTTCGCAAAAGGTATCCAATAAAACTTTGAAAGCTATCCATTCTTCACAAGAACCAAAACCAAAAAGAATCACTTCATAAACAAAAAGGAGGTGATTAAGGGATAGGTATTTTGAGATTTTGATCCCTTTTACCCAACCATGTCTCTGAGCATCATCAATAAGAAGGCCGAGTCCTTCAATCACAAGGATAAAAAGAAGAGGAAGAAGTGGACATCATTGTCTGATTCCACGAGAGGCCGTAAAAAAATTAGAGGGGGAGCCATTGATAAGAAGAGAAAAATTGACCGAGGTAATGCAACCCATTATCCAGTTGACTCCTTCCAGAGGCATACCAATTTGCAGAAGAATGAGCCTCATATATGACCAGTTGAATCTGTCAAAGGCTTTGGTGAGATCAAGTTTGAGGACAAGGGCAATTTTGTTCCTGGATTTGACAAAGCGGAGAACTTCTTAGGTAATGGCCAGAGGATCTGAGATCTGATGGTTTTTTAGGAACCCAAACTGCTGAGGAGTAATAAATTTGTCAAGTAAGGGTTTAAGACGACTCGTAGAAACCTTAGATATCAGCTTATAGATCAATTTGCAAAGAGATATAGGATGAAAATCTGGAAAGGTTGAAGGTTTGTCTTTTTAGGAATGAGAGTGATAAAAGTCAAATTGAGAGAGGGCAGAACCTTCCCAGACAGCCGTGACTCTTCCACCAAATTCACCAGTTCATCCCCCAAAAGATCGAAAAAAGATAAAAAAAACTCTACAGGGAAACCATCAAGCCTTGGATATTTGTCTTTCTTGAAAGACTTGAGGTCGCTTTCAATTTCCATAAGAGTAACCTTGGAGGTAAAGGTTGTCCGCTCCTCAGGGGAAAAATAGGATGGGTAGAGTCTGATCAAATTCAACTGAGCTGAAATAGTAGTAAGGTTATCATCATTGAAAATCCTTTTAAAGTGTCTGACACCCAGGTCTTTCAAATCCTGGTCACTTTCAACCACAGTGCCCTCCTCATTCTCCAGACCCCAAATCGCATTATGATTTTTCCGAGCAGTAGCTACGGAATGGAAAAATTTGGTATTGGAGTGACCCAAATTTTCCCAAATCATCCTACTTTAAAGCTTGGAAGAAAGGATATGATGATCCCTTAATTTATTCAGATCTTATTGCAGAGCATTAAGAGAGGAGAGAGTCTCTGAGGAGAGGATACCTATTGGGCAAGAGGAAAGAATATTATGGATCTCTCTCTCAATAAAAATACTCTTATCTTTCATCTCGAGAGACTTGTGATGGGTCCATTCTTTGATTTTTGATTTCAATAGCCTAAGATTCAACACAAAGGAGTCCATCACAGAATCTGTGGGATCAAGGGTTAGGAGAGGCCACTCTTTTTTGATCATATTAACAAAATTGTCAAATGCTAGCCAAGAGTGGTTGAATTTGAAAGGAAAGACACATGGAGAAGAGATCTCCCTCCATTCCAAGATAACCAGATAATGGTCTGAAATGGCCGAGGGAAAATCCCAAACCCTGTGCTGAGGAAGAAGGTCAATAAGGCTAGAGGAAAGTAGGAATCTATCCAGTCTTTTACTAATTCCATCATCACTCGAGTGGCCATTTCACCAGGTTGGTCCAACAGAGTCAGGAGCTATGTCAACAAGCTGATGAGAAGAGAAAAGGTGAGTGAAAAAGGGGCCGAGAGGATCAGGGCGAGCCTTTTTACCCCAGACTTCAGAGAAATTTAAAGTCAGATTAAGATCACCAGCTAAAACCAAATTAGGTTGGCTGAGAAGACCACCTTGATCAACCAAATCCTAGAAAGTTTCCTGATTGGTATAAGGCCCATAACAGTTGAGAAGAGAGAGATTCAATGAGGAACCCTGGATATGAGCTTTAAGGAGAATCCTAGCCACAATTCTGAAGGATTTTATCTTGAAACAATGTGGGTTTCAAGCCGCTAGTAAACACCCCAAAAGCCATGAGGAGCTCAAAGCACAGTATTCCCATTCTGGGCGCAATTTAGAGAAGGCCAAAAGAGCTGAATGCGAGCTAGTCATAGTTTCTTGTAATATGATAAGATCAGGTGAAAGAGAAACAAGAAGGTTCTGGAGGCTTTTGTGCTTGGCCAAGCCTCCAAAGCCATGGATGTTAAAGGATAGGATCTTCATTAAGAACTAGAAGATCCGAGCATCTTTGCTCTAAGGGCCCGAGAGGGGGAAGGTTGGACATTACATGCAGCTGCCTTCAGCCTTGCTGACAGAGGAGTATAATGGAGGGGTAAAGGAGGGGAGTCCAAGGAGGAAGGAGGAGATTTCTTCGTTTTTATCCAAATAGTCACATTCTAAAAGCATAGAGTCCGAAGGGAGGATCGAGGGATATTGTGGTGTTTTGTCAGTGAAAATATCCAAAGAAGTTTGTAGAGAGGGATCCACAAAGGAGGGTGTGGTAATCGGACTGCGAGGAGGAGAAGGAGCAGAGGGTGGTCTGTAGCTAGGTAAGGGTGGGAAGTCTAAGTCTGTAAATATAGAAGGCATCACAGAGTAGAAAGGTGGAGAAATATGTGAAACCGTTAAAGGAGGACGAGGTTCTTCTAGCATGGCCGGTGACACAGAGGGAGGAAGTTCCTCCTCTAAAGTGGTTGAAGGAGTCTTAACAGGTGAAGAGTCACGAACCCGAGACTTAGAGTTCTCTGCTGTACCAAAAGAAGGGCCCGAATTTGTGATAGAATCAAGAAACAAGAGATCTTGCTCTCTTTCATCATCAAAGAAAGAGCAAGCTTGAGAAAGCATCCCTTTTGTGGGCTCGTCCTCGGCAGAGACCAATGTAATAGGTGAGGGAGATGGAACGTGATCCTGAGAGAGAGGTGAGGTGACAAGAGAGGCATTCCCTTTTCTGATCTCTGGACAGGTCCTTCGTAGGTGGCCTATAGCTTTTCACTTGCTGCATCGGAAGGGCACATTTAAATACTCAAGCCTTTGCTATATAATCCTTTCAAGACAAATGATATCAATCTCGGCTGGGAGTCCTGTGGTTAAATCCATTTCCAAAAGGATTTTATCCATCCATTTGTCATATGAGTGAAGGAAATCATCTTCAACAGTGACGAATATCCCAATTGTATTCCCAATACCCTCCATTACCTCGCGGTTCCACAATGGGAGTGGCAAACTAGGAAGAAGGACCCACAAATGTCATTTCCTGAAACGTTCTCTTTGTGGGTCAAAGTGTATATTCCAGTGGTCTAGAACTAGAGACCCCTCCCAAATGCACCATAAGGAGCTAAGAACAGATAGAGCATGTGCCTCTTCCAAGAACACTATAACTATCCAACCTCTGGCTAACAAACTAATCGAAGGAGTATACGAGAAGAGAGGTTTCCAATTTTAAGCAGCCCAGATTTTCCAGTCGTTCTTTCCCATTCGAGTATATTCCATTCTTCCTATAAGGGCACGAGTGCATAATGCCTCTACCCTATCCATGAATATGTCCCTTCCAAGAACAAAACGTAATTTTCCCTCCCGAACTTTGTGAGCCTTTGCATTCCTGCGATGGCGACTGCGCAACCTAGAAGGTAGAAGCTCTTCTTCCATCTGAACACTAGGTCCTTGAAAAGACCTCAACCGTCAGGGGCTGAGTTCGATAGGTCACCAAGAATGCCAAAAACCATGAAGGGGAGGGGCACAAACGAGAAGTATAACCATGTGATGACCATGTAGAGGTTCCAGAACGGGATGACCACCAAGGGATCGTAAAGAGTCAACCCTTCAAAAAGAACCCAAGAAAAAACATCATTATATAAGGTCCTGAGTGACAGAAGAAACCCCAAAATGCCGACAAGGTAACTATAAAGACACCTGCAGACACTGAGTGGACAACCGGAGAATAAAACCCTCAAAACCCAAAATCTCTAGAAGGGTAACCCAATGACGTAAATCAAAACCATCTGACACCACCCGTAAGTGCTTCAAAAAGGAGGCCGGTTAGAGCATAAAGACTAGAAAATTCTGTACAAACCCTCAATGAAAACCCATCAAGTAGTAACCAAAAAAATAGGAAAAAGTCAGAAGGAGGATGACCACCCTAACCCAGCTCATGCAACCTGAGGATTCCCACTTTTTTCTACTAGTTGGTACTAGTCCTCCACCATGGAGGATGGACTCTAGTTGCCAGGTCTAGGTAAATAAAAATCAAACCCTAAGAAAAGAATAAGCCCTAGAGACACCCAAGTGTGCTCACAACAGTACAAAAAATAGAGATAAAAGAAACCTTCAACAAGAGAAAAACAAGAGAGGACCTAGAAGAAGAAACTGAACCATTCATACAATCTAAGTAACAAAACCCTTCACCTCAAGAAAAAAGCAACAGTGACATGATAACCCTCCAACACCGACCGAGTCATGATAAGCAGAGAGGAGGAGAGGATTCATAGAAAGGCCACGGTTGAAACCCTATCCTCGATGCCATAGCCCCGGTTTGTTTTATTGCTTCACTCTTCTGCATAAATCCCCCCTCTACAATGTGAACATGATTGACCTCAGAGAAGGCAGTAGTAAGTGTAGCAGGCTCCCGTACTTGCCATTCAAGGAGGGCCAAATGTTGTTCACTTGTTGTTACTCAGCCCATAAGAGTGCTTACGTCATATTGACGCGAACCTCCATAGAGCCACATGCATTTTGGATGTGGACTCTCACTTAGAAGAACGATGCGGAGAGACAATGGCAATTCCATCCTGTAACTAGGTCTTACTTCAAAATCCTTCGCCATGTTTGTACAAAGAAGATACCCCCATTTTATTTGGAGATTGAGAGGGAAATACCGCGCAGAGGTGGGAATCCTATGTCTATAAAACATCTATACGAGATATGTGATGAGTACATTAGTAGTCCAGACATAATCTGGTGGGTGCCACGGTATGTATTGATGTTTCAGGATCAGGATGGGGGTGATGAACATCCCAACTTCATGAATTCTTGTTATAATTTATAACATATCGAAGTTTCTGAAAGAGTCCAGTTATACAAGGAGAGGGTCAACGATAACAACAAGAGGATTCTGGAGCACTTGAAAGGGGATAAATTTTTGGACTTCTGGAAAATTGAGCATGACGTGGGTGTGAAAATAAGCGTGATGGAAATTTTTGTAGAAGGTTCTGACGCGGTATGGGTATGGCAAAGCAGGACCAGCCAGATCAACATAGAAGTGGCCCAAAAGGCCTGCTCAGTCTCCATATATCGCTTGATTCATATTTTTATGTAATTCATGAATCTCGTGAAACACGCTTGGTTTATGGATTATCTAAACACTTTTGCAGGCATTTCAGAGTATGCAGAATAATGGAATTTCCTTGTGTTTTTAGAAGAGTGATAAAATTACAATTTTGTTTTAAAATGAAAGAACCGTGTTCAATGAGTTTTGTGTGATAGTTTTGATGGTTGAGTTATTTGAGTTTTATATATAAATTTAAATATATATTCTTGAAATAACTGTTTATGTTACCTATCAGTATTATATTGTGTCTTGGCTTTGTTCATTTCAGCAATTACTCGCATGGGTTCTCCTTTCTCCCTGGTAATCAAATAGGAGTTGGATCCATGTAACCAGAAAAGATATCTTATAGTACCATAGCTTTCAAACATGATTTTACATAGGAGTAAAGATAAAACAATGGACAAAACTAAATAATTAAATGTAAACTAATAAATGGAATGGATTTTATTGAAGCAGGGGTTTATTCAGGTGTTTCGATTGTGTTCATTATCTTGGAACTTTAGTTGGGTGGATGGGTAGAAGTTGTTTTTAATAGTTTTTATCTATCAATCAGTCAGGCAGGTTGTAGTAAGAATCCTAGCTCTGTTTCTCACACTATGGTGGGTGGAGGAGGGTTACCCAAGGGTTAAGATTCGGGAGTGTGAGTAGTACGAACCGAGAGGCTCCCATACTGTTTGGAGGGTTCCAGATAGCATAGCTCGAACTTCCGCCATGTCATATGATAAAATGTTATTCCATAATTTTTCGCACGGTTTTTATGCATAACAAAATTAAAATGATAGTATTTTGAGTTTTTTTTATAAATCATGGTAACAACAAATTTTCAAGAGTATATTCAATATCTAATAACTTGTAACTTGTGATTTAGCAGGGGTTCAAAATACTAAAATCCTATAAAGATAATTTGTGATTTAGCAGGGACCTAAAAGTTTAGAAGCCAATGAATATGAGCCTCTATCCCAAGGGTGGCCTAACCTTAAATCCTTGTCCCAACATTTTTTTAGTTTTTTAAATTCAAATTCAAATTACAACTAATTCTCTATACCTATGAGCTTTATGCATAATTATAAGTTGGTGATAAAGAACTTGAGGTAACTAGCCCTATTTTTTCATATCATTTGAATATTTTTGTTTTGTAGTGGTTTCAGTGCTCCAAATCTCTTAGTTTCAAGTTGGATGAGATGATTTCCTTGCATGTTTTGGAACTATTTTTGGCTTATGGAGTTAAAAAGTATTGGAACTCAATAATGTTTTGCTTTGAGTGAGCTTTGGACTCGTAGTACTCAGACCTCACTCTACCTTGCAGCTTTGATTAATGATGTATAAATTTTCATCAAATCTTTGGTTTTGGCATGTAATATTTATAAAAGTGTTTATTATATATGAATGAATACTTTTTTCCTAATAGTTGTGTCTATGCACATTTATAGAATATATTTTCATAGAATATTTATCGAAGTGTTTATTATTATGTATAAAAGAATAAGTTTTTCAAAATTGTTATGAAGATCTATATTTTATCCATTTTTACTTGGACTTTTAGTATGAGTTGTTTGCCATATTATTTTGTTGTGAGCCATATTATTGTTTATCTTAGGTTAATTCATTGTTTATTAGATTTTAATCCATTATCTAAGATAAAATATGAAAATATGATATCCAATATATTTTAAAGTAATTTTTAATTGTTATTAGATTTTTGTCGAAACTTGATTGTAAATTTCACTTTCACCTCTCCATTTACTAGTTAAGCTTAGTTTAATGATTTCTAAAGTTTTTGGATATTTTGGCATTTTAAGTTATTAATCCCTTCATCCCTAAAATGTAGGGATTTATGGCTAAGAGTAACCTTAGGATTTCACCTACCACTAATGCATGGTTAATTAGGGCTCATTTTCCTTGTTTCTAGGTATTTCCCCTTAACTCTAAAGATTTACCTAAGGTTCACTTTTGTTCTAGCTAAGTTAAACCTCTCTTTATTTGGTCAAATGGCAAGTGTATGCATTTTTGTAATCTCTTTTTCCTTGTTTCTAGGGATTTCTCCTTAATTCAAGATATTTACCTAAGGTTAACTTTTGATCTAGCTAAGTTAAACCTATTTATTTGTGCAAATGGCTAGTGTATATTTTTTATTTTTGTAATCTCTCGTCACATGATGAGACTTTAGACATTAATGATAATTATTATTTGCAACAATATTTCTCTTCTTTCATATCTTTAGTTGCAATTGATTGATGTATTGCTTCATGCTTGGATTCTAGATCTCTCATAAAATATTACATGTAAGTAATTATTTTGAAAAATTAAACTTATTTTTTATATAAATATATAAAGTTTTCCAAAGTATTATGTAGAATTACATGTCCTCTATTTATATTTGAATGTTCATTATGTGATCATCCATTGTTTGACCATTGTTAACCTCCCCATCCTTCTCTCTTTCTCCCCACTTACTAAGCCATTGTCTCACTCCCTTTCCCCCTTTATCCACTTACCACCAATCTCTTAGCCTCTCCATTGGTCTCTACATTTAACCCCTTAACACTACCTCTTCATGTCTAGATCTAACCACTTACCACCCCCCCAATCTTTTAATGGAATCGTCACCAAACCAAATGATATAGTTACATAATGCGTGTGCATTTATGTCAAAAACACGTACAATTTAGTTTCAATAAAAATGAGTGCATGTTATTATGAAAAAAAAGGCATACATCTTATTATCACATATGATACTAACCGCCCAAAATTCGTATTTCATCCCCTCTAAAAATCCTAGACACTTGCACATTAATCTAACCACCCCCCCTACCCCACCTTCTTCCAAAATCCTAACACCCCCTTTCCCCACACACACAAAAACACATCCCTAACTCTCCCCCTACAACTAACACCAACCCTGCTCTCTATCTCTCTCCCCCCAATCTCCCCCCTATCATGAATACTACCCCCCCTCTCTACCCCCCTTACTCTTTCTAACTCCCCAACTCATCCAACTA
>LPNX010149076.1:38671-49771 GCA_001517045.1 Pseudotsuga menziesii
TCTCTCACACACAGAGAGGGACACCCACACACATCCATAGGTCACCCCATACCACTAACAACCCCCCATCCTCTCTCTCTCTTCCCCCCCTTCTCATCCAACTACACCTAACCATAACTCCCCCTCTCCTCCCTCTCTCTCTCACACACACATATCCCTTAGAGTTTTAAAACAATATAGTTAGGTTGAAGAGAAGGGGTTGTTATGGGGCTAAGTCCTCGTGAGTGCTTGTTAATTCCCTCTAAACATTGAATGATCCCTTAGCCATGGAACTACCTTCTTAAATGTGCCTAAATGATATTCAAGCATAATGTGTATGTGTTATAGATGGTAAAAATGTGCACACATTTTTGTTAATAATATTGCGTGTGTGTTATTTCTGAGTATAAACAACAACAATCTATTCCCAAGAAGCACTCTATTAGATTTCAAGCATGTTTCGTAGGCCGCACGTAATTTTAGGTTGCAAACAGTGTGCTCATTCTCTTCTTCATTAGATTATCATTCAAAATTTTGATTTCATTAACCATGTCCATCCCAAGTTTCTTAGGGTTGCTTGGATCATGGTATACATTAAGGAGCAAAAAAGAAATAAAGATTTGAGCAATGAAGAAACCAATTGAGAAAGAAAGAAACCAAGCTTGGGGAATCTCCCATTGAGGAACACCATAGAGAAGCTCTACCATTCATGTTTTTTTTGCAATGGAGGATCCAGCAAAGGAAATATTAGCTTGGTCATTGTGGTGGAGTATGTGGACACAATTGAGAAATAAAGAAACCAATCATGGGGAATCTTCGATTGAGAAGCACCCTAGAGCATCTCCACCATTGTTTTTCCTGCAATTGAGGAGCTAGCAAAGGCAAGATTTCATTGGTCATTATGGTGGAGTATGTAGACACAATTGAGCAAGAAATAAACCAATATTGGATAATCTCCCATTAAGGAGCACCATAGAGCATATCCACCATTGTTTTCTTGCAATTGAGTATCTAGCAAAGGCAACATTCCTCCCAATCTTCCCCCTAACTTGAGTATCTAGACACAATAAAGAAAGGAAGAAACCAGACTTGGGGAGTCTCCCATTGAGGAGCACCATAGAACATATCCAAAATTTTGCACCAGTACCATATGTCCTTTATATGTGTGCAATAGTTTATCCATAATTGACATCATTTACCTCATATAGTGTTGCACGCGCACAAACATATATGTTATGATGTGCTGCAAATTCGAAAACCCAATTTAAGGGAAATTAATTTTATATTCATTTACACAAATTTTATATAGATAAAATTTACATATTATGAAATCTTATTCAATTACGTAAATCTTATCTTTTTACTTCATCTTCAAATCGGCTAGGGAAGTACCTCGAATTGTCACCTAAAGTCATAAATTCCATGTTTTTTTAGTGTTATGTGGCATCTAAAGTTCCTTTAAAGGAGTCTGCAAGTTCCATGTTTTTTTAGTGTTATGTGGCATCTAAAGTTCCTTCAAATTGTGCATTGGCACTTTACCCTTTTAGTATGTCCATCTGTTTGCAAGTGATACGCATTACTAGAATTCAACTGTCTACGTAACCCTTTAAACAAGGCTTTCTAGAATTTCCATGTAAATTTTGTGTCCATATATGAGACTATTACTTTTGGTGCACCATGTAACGTGAATATCTATTTCATAAAAATATCCACAATGTTAACAAATTTATAGGTAGATTTAACATGAATAAAATGAGAAGCCTTACTTAGCTTATTGACTATGACTATGATTGAATCATGTTTTCTAAAATTATTTGGTAGGCATGTTATAAAATCTATACTAAGTGTTTTCCACTTCCATTGCGAAATAGGTAGTGGTTGCAATAGTCCTGCTGGATGTTGATGTTCTCCCTTAACTTGCTAACATTCTATGTAGTGAACTAATTAGTTTGGAACTTCTTTATTCATGTTTGGACAAAAGAGATATTTTATGATCATGGTGATCATCTTCTCATCTTGAGGATGTACTCAATACAATCGTTTATGTAAGTCATTCATTGTCGTAAGTTCGATTTATGTTGTATTTGGTATGTTCAACTTAGTTTTATGCAGCAACAATCCTCATTTATTTAAGCTGAAATCTGTTTTTACTTGATTATGTTAATTTTTAGCAGTCTTTTCTTTTAGAATTTGGTATTTCCTTGTCACAATTTTATGGACTAAGGATCTGATTTTCCAGATCAGATTCATAACTGCTACTTACAAATAAAATTTTCTTGTGATGACTCAAATGATTTGGAACTTTTTTTCCTTTCCTTTTATGTGTTTGATTTCAAAATCATATTCACTTAGGAATCACAACCATCTTTCAAAATCATATTTAGTTTGGTTTTGGCATGGAATATTTAATTGGTGTTTTAATTTATTAAATCTTTCAAACTTTTTTTCTTTCTTCTGTAATGAAGTTATGGGGTAGGCTATCTTAGAAACACCTTCGATGAACTTTCGGTAGTAGCTGATAATCCCCATAAATGATTTTATGTCAGTTACTGTAATGTCCCAAAAAATTGAAATTTAAAAAAACAAATTATAGGCTAGTAGAAAACTACCCAAAGAGAATCATTATTAATCCTGCGGAATTACACACGCTACTTAACTTTCGATCTCTTCAGAAACTGCTCATACTGTCTTGTTAATCTCTTATCCATTTAGTGATTATTAGTTCGTTTATTTCTTAGGTATTAATTATATTATTTAAACTATTTGTACATCTTAGTTATTACTGTCGGTGAGTTAGTGAATTGTATAGTTCATTGATTTACTTCTGCACATGTGTACTCTGTTTATTAAGTATAACTAACTTAACTTTCCTGATGGGAATAAAGTGGTGGAGTGGCAGGAATAGTTCTCCCATGACGATTTGAGAGGTAAGGTATTACCTGGTTATGCAGGCTTACTTAGTTCAATCAAACTACCTTTCTATTTTTGTTTACGCAGTTCATTACTTGCGACGAGATTAGATGTATAGTGTGTTGACAGCCTTGGTCGTCGATAACCTAATACTAGTTATTAGGTTTGCTATCGACATGCTTTCTTCAAACTTGGTAAGTTTCATTAATATCAATTTAGCCATTACGGATAAATTTCCTGTACATTGATTATTCTTCATTATGGTCTTAAATTCGTCATTTTTTTAGATGTCGTTATTATCTTTTCGTGCTATGTATATTTTTAATATATATTCTTTTTAACATTTCCTATGTTCTTTTATGGGCAGGTTATTAATGGTTTGAAAGCAGAGCTTTGGATTTGATAATCCGATAGATTTACATGGCATACTTTGTATTCCATGGTGCTTAAGCCTAAACACATTAATACTATGGTACTAAACCATTGGTATTAAACCCTCACTTCTAAACCTATGTACTAAACCTTATCTACAATCCTAAGCAAGGGTATTAAACTTTTTAACTAGTGCAACATATGACTAAGTATTACGACAATACTAGCATAGTGCAAGCTTTGTATTAAGTTAACGTTGTTGTTTAAAGTTTGGGGTAACATAATATATGGTATGAATCATATATTACAGGGTTTAGACAATGGTATGAAGGATGATGATATTCGATACATTGTAACAAATTGTGACTATGGGATTGGGTTTGTTGAAACATTAATGGATTCCAGCCTGGTTCATTTAATGCTCTTCGTGAATCGTGAAATCCTTCCCTTAGGCTTGGCTCATGATAGCTGTGTAATGTATTTGTCATTTGGGGGTTCTGTTGTTTGCCTCTATGCAAAGGTATGGCCGTGGAGGTGACCTCTTGTTTGTGAAGGTAAGCCCACATGAATGTATAAGGCTGCACCTTAGTTTGGTTTATGGTTTGTTAAGCTAGCATACTCCTCATCCCCATTGGTTGTTACTTGCAGGCACTGAAAGGAATGGAGGAGTAGCATGGCTACGACACCATTGGATCCAAGCATTACAATCATGGCCACGATAAGCCTACTAATCAATCTTATGCTGGTTAACTTTCAATCATGTGGTAGAGCTACATTTTCACCTGGTTGTTTTGGTTGGGGTTTGATGCTGTAGAGAAATCGATTTCACCTTCAGGATTCAATACAGACTTGATTTTTTCTAATGTTAAGGCGTTATGCCGTGACTTGATACTTAGGCCATTTGACTGTATGTAGTGTTTATTTTGATTATGTAACTCATTAACATTTTGGTTGTTGGGATTTTAAATCCATGGGCTGCACCATTGTAGGCAATGGTTCCATAGCCCATTGGCACCCTGTGTAAAACCTTGTTCTCGGCCCTCAATGGTGATTGTGTACAAACATTTGGGATTGCAGTCTAAATACATGTATGGTTTTGATAATATTTTATCCTTAAACTTGATATGTGGTGTATGCAATTTTACTCCTGCATTTTTATGGGGCATTGTTTTTAAATGAGTTGGGGTTCTTAATGGACAGAGGCATACGCCTTACCAGATGCTCTATGTGTAGATTCTATTGATTTGTTTGGTTAAGAAATAATTCAATATCTTTGATAGCGTGGGGAAAATGCCATGCCGTCAATGGCATGAGCCTTCCCACAGTGCTGTGATAGCTTTTATTTAAATTGTTTGTGGTATTTGTTTTCTGTGTATTATGGCATTTAGAGTATAAAGATGTAGACAGTGTGGGTATAGTCCATGCCATCAATGGCATGTGTCTTCCCACAGGCTATAATGGTGTAGCGTAGGGTTTATAATGGTAGTGATTGTGTATTGTATTTAACATGTTACTTGGCCGAGGCCATGACTTATGTGAGCACTTGTGTCTTAGTGGTTTTCATGGTGGCCAGGGTATGCAAACTCGCGATGGCATTCGTTATTCTTACAGTGTGGCCTGTGTGAGAAATATTATAGGATTTGGTTGTTGTAGCTATAAATAATATGTATGGGTTGTTTATTATGACATTGCCTTGCGTCTTGACATCTATCAGAATTGATGTCGCGACCTCTGTTGGAAATGATATTTTTAATGTAATGTATTTTGATGAATAACACAAGCTGGGATTTCATGCCTGCAGGATTTGATTCTTGCTTCTGTTATAATAAATGGATTTATGTTATGATGTTGCATTATGTAACTTGATTTATGGTTATATAAAGATGGATATCATATGGATTTTTAAATATATAATGCATGTGCTTTATGGTATTTTAATGTAGATGTCAAGACTATAGATTTTATGGTAGAGTCTTGATAAGGACAACATGAATGGACACGATATCCCTCTATTTAAATTTAATGTGGTTTTTTTTTATGTGGAGTATTTTTAATGTAATTTGTTATATGATTATAGACCTTGAGAGGTCTTAGATGAATTATTTAATTTTAGGCATAAATGCATAGGTAGTTTTTATTTATATGTATATATAGTTATCTTATGAACAAATATCTCTAGTTGTTATATGAATTATGTTCTTGGAAGGTCTAGTCTAAAGTATAAATATGTATAGAACTGCATAATTAATATTTTAGTTAATTATTACTAAACTAGTTTATTTAAAATTTCTAGGGCAAGCCTCTGCTGACAAATGAAATATGTCAGTAGAGTATTAAATAGAGAGAACACATTATAAACATAATACTAAGATCAAAACCTAGTTAATGCAACAATGTTTATGAAGGATACCACCCTGAACATAAACAACATACAATAAAACTTTTCGAGCCTAAGATTAGTAAATTGTAATTACAAATCCTATCAGTTTGTTAATCATAAAACTTAACCCTTAGGGTTAGAAATTACATTGTAGCCATTACTTAATGTGAACAATAATGATTATTTAGGGATTAAAATAGAATAGGATTTCCATGGTTTCATACCTGAATTTGAATATTTTTCAATGTCTACACCTGCACACTTAAATAACCATCATTAAAAATTAAATGCAGATCTAACCTATGTTTGATGACCAAATAACTTGGGAACTACCACGTTCCTCCCAACCATGACCCAGAATCGTCCTTGGTTTTAATCTGGATCCCCCCAAGATGGACTCCAACATGCAAGTAGCTTAGAGCTCCTATGGTAGAGTTTCCTATCTAGTATTCATATTCTAAATCAGTCCTCTTTTCCTTGCAGGAGAAAATTCTCCAAGAAAACACTTGAGAGCAAAAACAGGTAGAAATAATAATTCTCCATGATAAAAATCAAAACCCCAAGCCTTTTTTTGGCTTGAGTCTTTATAGGCATAATTTTCAGTCAAGGGGTAGTTAAATCAAGAAATCCTTGATTTCTTGATTTAACCCTTTTTAATTTACTGGGGTAATTTTCAATTCTTAACCTAGGAACTTTTAACTATTTCCTAGTTAGTCTTTCATAGTTCTTTCACTATTTATTAAATAGTAAATAATAATTGGTCGAGCTTCTCTTCTTTCTTTATTCAATTATATAATTAATCATAATTAATTCTTTATACATACTATGTATAAAATACATAGTATTGAAATACTTTTTAACATTTGTCTTCGGGCATCATGTGTCATGATCCCTACACTTAACGACACTTCCTTACAAAGGTCAGGTAGATAGATGTCTTAGGTCTACTAGGCTAGGAAACTCTAAACATCCTTGCATGTTGTATTTCCCTCATATAATGTGGTATCTCTTTAATACTTTGATGATGATCAATATTTTTCTCGAGTTATTTTCGCTCGACAGTTATTAAATTATTTTTAGTAACCCCTAGCACTTACCAGAGTGCATACTCAATTCCTATAGCAAGGAGTTACAAACATAGTGCAATTCTAGAGCTTCTACTCAACACTAAATGCTAGGATGTACTTGTATGATACACCTAAGGATACAATGGCTAAAGATCCAATGCTCGAGAGCTTATGCTCAACATCAACATGGAATTATTTATAGCTTATGCCCAACATTTTCAATTATATTTTCATGTATTCTAGAGCTTTATGCTCAACAAAAATGTAAGTACTCATGTGCTCTAGAGCCTATCGCTCAACACAAAACATCTCATCGATCATGTGCTTCAGGGTCCATGCACAACACAAACATTTCATCAATCATGTGATTCAGGGTCCACGCCCAACACAAACATTTCATAAATGATGTGCTTCAGGGTCGACACCCAACACAAACATTTCATCAATCACATGCTTCAGGGTCCACGCCTAATACAAAACATATATATAGATATATATCATCAACAATTGTCTTAAGTCCAACATACAAAACAAATCATCATGTTTATATGCAGTGGGGTCTTTGACCCAATATAAAATAAAACATCAATATAATTATCATGCTCAATAGGCCTAATCCTATAAATGGTAGGTCCAAAATTCATGACATTACAGTCACGTTTTCAGGAATAGGCCATTCAGTGATAGGCATAACTGTCCACTCTTCATGGGTTTGAATAGGAAATGGTGTAATGCCCTAACACATTGTTTTCCAAGTTATGTCAGACTCAACCCTCCGCTCATCCTGCGTAAATCACTGGTTTTATTCCATAAAACATAAGGTTACAACCCTTCAGGCTCTCAAAAACCCTTGCACTTTAGGTTTACAGCTGTAAGAAATTGTTGGCAGGAAACAACCCTCCCAATTTTTTTCTGCTTTGTTGAGCAAAATTGATCAGTACTCTTCTATGTTATATAGGAGTGCCTTCAGAATCTTTGATTCTGAAGGTAATCTCAAGAAAGGAAGAGTTAGAGGCCAAAATGGTAGTTTAGGAAACACTTTGAATCAAGCTAAGTCTTTCATTTTTGCAGTTGTTATATTCATTCTAATTATTCCATGGTCATATATTATTAATATAAATGAAATGTTGCTTTATATTATTTGGTATGAAAAAATTAGCTTAAGTGATTCATAACCCTTGTATTTATTAAAATTTCTTTTTAATACTTGGCTTCAAATATTTGACATACTGTTATTTATCAAACATTCTTTATCATTATAAACTTCTATAACTTATGTCTCATATAATGTGTAAATAAATAAAAAATTGCCTTATATATATTTATAATAAAAGATCTTTCCTTTATTTTTATTTTTCAAAATTTTGATTGGAATCATTTATCTATGCTTCTAATGATAAATCGAAATTGATTCTTATCTAAAAGGTTGGGTTGGTATGATTGTTTTCTAATCATCATATATATGGCTTATGAATGTTAATTCTAATAATGCACAAGTTGATATTCCAAGTTAATATTTCTAATGGACTTATATTGGAAAGATTTACTTGTCGATTATTATTGATGATATCATTTATACACCATAATCATTTGTAAACATATGATTTCCTATTGTTTAAATTGATGTTACATTTAACCTCCACATATTAAACTTATCATAACAAAGGTTAACAGCTGGGAGGGAATGAATATGAAACGAACCTAGACATCCTTACACCTATTATTTTTACATCATAGATTGACAAGAATTTCAGTGCAAAATCATTATTTATTAAATGGTGATTTTTGTCGATTTTTGGGTCATCATTCTAAAACATTGGGATTAAAAACGAAATCTTATAAACAGATAGATATAATGTAGTCTGTTAATTGTGTCATTTCGGAATGATTCTCATAAATATTTATGTACAGGGTTATCATTTTCAAATCTTAGTTTTTATGATTTTAACCTTGAAGTTACTCTGTTGAGAAAACGAATCCTAAAATCAAATAATGGTTACCGAAAAAGCATTGCTCAATGATTTTGTTAGCTTGGTGGTCTCGATTTTTGAAGAAACGGAATTTCAGAACTTGTTTCCATTACTTTGAAACTATGGTTACTAAAATTAGATTTAGGGTTTCAGTTCTCATTTCAGGTGAACTCGATTATGATGTGATATGATACACTATGCCATTCACATGGATTCCAATACCATCTGTGTTCATGCATCCCTTTATCCCGAACCCTAACCAAAACCTTTGTAGAGTGGAAATGGCACCTTTGAATTGCTTTGATATTTTAGGCCTTGAGTTGGTTGAATCAAACCGAGAAGCAGCCGCATTTTTTGATCATATAGGCTCGGGTTCATTTTTTGAAGGTTTTAGTAGTCATCATGTGGGAATAACCAGACAATTTGCTTTGTCATTGAAGAATGATGCAGCTCAAATTGGGGATTTTTGGCTGGTTTTGAATGAAGATATAATTGTTGAAGCTACTAAGCTTCCTCAAGATGGTGAGCATTGGTTTGAAGGTCAAAAGGTCAATAAGAAGAAGTGTGAAATGTTCCTCTTACCATTACCATAGGGCTCGGATCTTGGAAGAGGCGTTTCTGTTAAATTATTGAAACCGCAATGGAAAGCTTGTTTTGATATTTTAATTAAGTATGTTACCTGTGATGGCCAGTACTCTCATATACATTACTATCATTTACGGTTGATGGCCTTAAAAGGTAGAAAAATCAATTGGCCTTTCTTTCTGCTTCAAAGTCTTAGGAAAATGGCTCATACTGTACAGAATATGGTTGGAGATATAGAACAAAGTCTTTTTCATCATGGTCTCCTTCAAATCTTATTTCAGTACGAGTTAAATCACATTGGTAGGTATTGGGATAAATTTTTGAATGCAAACAGTTTTGGATTAACCCAATATTGGCCCACTTTTCATCCAAAAACCCGTAGAAAACGTAAACATTTTTCTCAAACTAAAGCCAATTCGAAGTCAAAAGATGTGGAAACATCTAAGTTAGAAATGCTGATAGAGGATGATCCAGGGCATACAGTAGAAACCCTTCCTTTAGAGTTTGAAACCTTGGTCATCTTGGCTTTCTACGAAGATCCTCATATTGTATCTTTGAATGCACGGAAAAAATAAAAATTGTTAAACAAAGGAAAGGTGAAATTCGATGGTGAATCGAGTTTATCAGAATTCCGCATTACAAGGATGGGTTTACACAGAATTACTAGAAGCATGAAATCTTCCACTTCGAAGGAACCGGTTCATGTGCAGAATTTGCCATTTATCAAAATTTTAAGGGAGGAAGAGAATTATGGTTCAATAGAAGTATTTTCATAGGAGTGTGAAGAAAAAATGGATAATCCTATTGTGTCTTTGAATAATGATTATAATGAGAATCAATCGTCGGATCTGCCAAATGATAAAGAAATCAAGTTAGGGTCTGCCTTGAATAATGATTCTTTATCAGAGCAGACACTGGGGAATACTGTGAAATCTATAAAATTAAAACAACAAATTAGACAACCAAAAGGAAAACTGGAAAAAGCTGAATCGAATTCCATTGTGTTGAAGGATCAAGTGCAGAACTTAAGGAATGAATTATTGACTTGGATAAAATGATGGTAGAATTTAAAGGAGAAAA
This sequence comes from Pseudotsuga menziesii, assembly GCA_001517045.1. Classification (NCBI taxonomy): domain Eukaryota; kingdom Viridiplantae; phylum Streptophyta; class Pinopsida; order Pinales; family Pinaceae; genus Pseudotsuga; species Pseudotsuga menziesii. The sequence continues at coordinate 49,015 of LPNX010149076.1, forward strand.
TGGACAGGTTTAAAGATCTAACAAAAATATTGGGTTACTGCTAATAGGAAGCTTTTAAAACAAGAAGAACAACATAAAATAAAAAGTATAAAATTAAGGGCTAAGTTGTCTGAGGCTCGTCAAGTTATTAAACTCAAAAGTGCACCTTGAAATTGTTATTACTGATGAACAGGTATTTGGCATTCCCACAGAATCATAGATTCTGTAGGCATTGCATATAATTTAATTTAAATTGTTATTCCAGTTTTAATATTTATGATAAAACTCATCCAGGGTTAATTGATTTTGCAGGTGTCATATGGATCTTCGATTTTGGTGGTGTTCTTTCCTTTTATTTTTCCAAAAAATGATGAAGTCATTTTCAAGCTGGAATGATCTAGATGCCAGACGTCGAACAATATATTGCTGCATGGATAATTTGACATTCATGGATAAGAAAGCAGTTATCAAATTGGCAGTTCAAATGCCAGGTGCACCAATGAGGAAGAGGATAGTTAATGTCCTAGTTTCTAGATGTTCGATGAGGTAGACTCAATAGTTTGTTTTTAATTCTAGTTACATAGAAATAGGAGAGGTAGTTATTAGTCCTGCTTATAAAACTAGGAAAGGATGATTATAAAAGGCGATGGAGTATTGAAGAAATCGACTTATCTCAAATATAATTATAGTTCTAGTTTTAATATCTTTGCTGGAGTTCCACCTTCAAGGAAGGATTTTGACTTGAGTTCTCAAACTGGTATCACTGTCTATTACTATT
>LPNX010149076.1:49824-66991 GCA_001517045.1 Pseudotsuga menziesii
TAATATTTGAATGAGAATATTATTGAGTTTGATTCATCAATATTTGTATTGAGAATTGGAATTTGGTAATATAAATATTTCATATTTATTTTTTATTTCACTTGGATTTTTACAATGTCTTCATGAATAAATATCATCTTTTTATTCAAATATTTGATATTGATTATTAGTTATTAATTAATAAAACATCACATAGAAATCAAAAGTAGTTATCTATTTTAATTTTCTGTTGTTGTGCATATTCAGCAGAGCAATTTAATGATAATGATTTAAATATTTTCATTTAAATTATTATTGTCTATATCTTTGTTTATTTGAATTATTAATTGGTAATTAATTTAGTTTTCAAGTTGCTCTGAGCTGAGATAGGATAGCTAGTTAATTTTAGGCTTAGTTTAGTTTATTTTTAAATTTTAGTTTAGTTTAATAGTTGTCAAATAAGAATTAGATTAATTTCATAAAATTTAAAAATAGTCCTTAAGTTAAACTATTTGGAACAAAACCCTAAAAACTAAATACTTTCCTTAAGAAAGCATTTTAGGATAACTTAGGTCTTAGAAAACTAATTCTACGGTTTAGTTAGGTAGTAATAAGATTATGATAAATTTTTACTGAATTTTATATTCTCCTTAAGAGTAAAATTCAGTTTGTAGCAGGACCATAACCTATGAGATTTTGCCATTTCAAACACACCGGAAGCTGCTCTAAGCGACTTGTGTGGGCATAATCTCCTTAAGTTGGCCAAGTCAGAAATTCTGGCCAATAAATGGCACTAGAAGGAGGGCATGTTAATGATTAATGGCAGGTGGAACTAATGATAAAACTTCAAGATATAAACAACCTCCATTATAATCTAAAGCTAGTAGATCACCACTCATAGAAACTGTTAGGAGCATCCTTGAGCATGACCATATCACATCCCCATTCACTCCTGAACAGAGTACCCAAATGTTTGAAGAATCACGTCATATTCTTACGAGATCACATGCTCATAAACTTGGTTTAACTCTAACAGACTATGGTCTCCCTAGACAATAAAGACGTCATCCTTTATTGAATATAGTTACTCTAGATTCAGTAGAAGATGATAGCACTCCAAGTTATCAAGTTAGAAGTCATCATAGAGAAACTATAAGGACAAATACTGCTAGAATATTTACTTATGTAGGAGGTTTTGATCAACCACCTTCTCCTCCAGAATCACCATCTAATAGTACAAGATCATCTAATTCAAAGAGTTCTTCAGATTCTGAAGGAAGTCCTATGGCTGGAAATATACCTATTAGAGGAGGAGGTAATCCTTCACCTAACCCTCCACCCAATGCACAAATTCCTTGGTTGAGAACAACTGTTATAGCTGTGTCTGGTGTACAACATCCTCTGCCCAAACATTCTGATAAAATTCTTCCAAAGTTTAATCGAGATAACAAAGAGCCTGCAGAGGTGCATGTAGATAAATTCATGTTAGTTGTTCAAACCATGAACGTTCAACATGAAGACGTGGTTTGTCGGTTGTTCCCTTTAACTTTTGAAGGGAAAGTATCTACTGTACTTTTCATTAGTCCAAGGATCAATTACAAATTGGGCTGATTTCAATAAAGCTTTCGTAGATAAATTTGGGGAAGATAAAACACCTGCTCTTTTAGCCCTTGAGTTATCTCAAATTAAAATGGAACCTAAAGAAATAATTAAAGATTTTAATTAGAGATTTCTTATACTAAAAAATAAAATTCTTGTTGCTTCTCAACCACCTGAGGATATAATTATAGAAAATTATACTTTAGCTTTACCAAAATATTTTGGGATGTTTGTTAAGAGAGCTGGTAAAACAACTCTTGTTGAAACTTTTGAGGAAGCCATTAAAGTTGAAAAGGATTCTATGTCCTATGAACCAGATAGAAGTGGAAAAGCTGATACTTTTCCTCATAGGACGATTGAAAGACCTAATTCAGAAAAGGGTAAGGAATTTGATGTAGAAAAACTACAAAATTCTATTCGGGCATTAACCAATGAAGTTGTAGGATTAAAAAAAACTAATTCTAAAGCTTCCTCTTTTAGAGGATATTTTAGAAATTAGTTTAGACAGAACCCTAATAATAATAATAAAACAAGTACACCGCCACATATAGCAGTAAATGAAGAAATTTTTAATACTATTTGAGATGTCTTATCTTTATCCGAAACCCCCTCAAATCAAGAAACTACTGAAAATGAAGAGCAAGAGGAATCTGAAAATGAAGAACAATTGGAAGAACGTGAATAAGTTAACAGTCATTTCTGGGACAGTCTTATAAAAGATTATGAAGGTAAAAGTCCTCCTTCAGGACAACATGCCTATAATACTCGTAGTAGAAAAATTGTAAATACTCCTGGAGCATCATCAAGCTCTACCCTGAGTAATGATAACAATAATTCACAACCCAATAAACAGACTCAATCTGGGAAACAGACTCAATTTGCGAGGATTTCTCAGCCTATTCAAAATGCTCCAAAGTTGGACTTACAATATGACATAATTGAAGATTTAAAGAAGACATGTGCAAACATTATTATGTATGATATTCTTCAAATTTACCCAATGCCTAATAGTCATATTATAAATCTTGCCATGAGTTCAATAATTCCTAATGCTAAACAAAGTGTAGCTGCTAACAATTCTAATAATGATTTAACATCAAGTGATAAAGGAAAGTCAGTAGCTGATAAATCTTCACTAATAGGGAAGAATTCAAAATCAACAACTCCTCCATTCCTTCTTACCTTCGAGATTTTTAATAGGAATTTTCATAATTTCATGGTTGATTCCGGGGCATTTTCCAATGTAATTCCTTTGTGTGTATGCAAAAGGTTGAATGAAAAGTATGTTCCATAAAATTCACAGATTACTCAATTGGATAGAACAAATGTGAGGGTTGTAGGAGAGATGAAATATGTTCTAGTCAGGATTGCTTGTAACCCTTCAGTTTTTCAAATTATAGACATTGTCATTGCAGACATTCCTAATGCGTATGGGATGTTTTTGAGTAGAGATTGATCTCAACAATTGAATGGATTCTTTGCTATAGACTGGTCAAGTTTATGGTTAGCTAAGAATTGAAAGTCAAATCAAATTAAGATAAATAGAGAAAGATATATGAAACATATTGTGATAGAATTACATGATCTAAGTGAACCAGTTTTATTTTTAGATTCCATTATGGGGAACTATATGTATGAACTTGCGTTTGGTAATTTTAAATCTGAAAATTATGTTTTCTCTGATAATAAATAGCAATTAGAAATTCTTAATGTTACAACCATTTCCCATGATTCTTCATTCAAGGAGATTGCAAATGATGTAGATAGTTATAATATTGTAAATATTATCGAAAGTAAAGTAGTTGTTAATAGTTCTACTTGGACTTTATATTTTGATGGGTCAAAGTCTAAAGGAGCAGGAGCTGGTTGCCTGTTAATTGACCCTAAAGGAAATAACACATGTATAGCTTGTAGGCTTGAATTTAATTGTACAAACAATATTGTGGAATATTAAGCTTTAATACAGGGTTTGAAAAAAGCGATTGATTTGGATATCAAAGTGTTAATTGGATATGGTGATTCTGAAATCATTGTCAAACAGGTCCGTAATTCTATTCACTGCATTTCTGAACATTTGCAGAATTATCAACTAGAGGTATAGAATTTCATTTCACATTTTGATGCATTGAACATAATGTCAGTTCCAAGGTTCCAGAACCAAGAGGTGGATTTATTAGCAAATGTAGCATCAAAACTGATTCCATCAGAGAATTTTACACCTGATTTCTTTTCAGTTGAATTGATTTTTTGGCCTTCTATTCAAGATAATATCTTTAACTGGCATGTTTTTGATAATGATGTGCAGGTGCTGAATTTCTTAACAAATGATAATAATTTCAAAGATTCATCCATTGATGAAGTTACATATGATGAAAATCACGGGATTTTTTGGTATTAAATGATTTTTGTTCAGTTGAAAAAGCTTTTGAGAAGGTAAAACTGATTCATAACTCAATTTTGAGATTAGAAAAGTTTTTTGATCTTCAAGATAAATTTAGGTCTATTCCTAATTGTAAAACCAATAGCTCACAAATGAAATATGAGACCATAAATTTAGGAACGAAACTGAATCTTCAAACTGTAAATCTAGGAATAGATTGCACTCCTACAGAGAAATTAGCATTCATAAAATTATTTAAATAATTTAAGGATGTATTTGCATGGACATATGATGATTTGAAAACATTCAATCCCCAAGTCATGCAACACATTATTCCAATAAAACAAGAGTCAAAACCTTTTCAACAGAAACTTAGGAAATATCATCCGTCATTAGAACCAACAATTAAGAAGGAACTAAATAAACTGTTAGCTGCTAGGATTATTTTTCCTATTCGGCATACTGAGTCGGTAGCCAAATTAGTTCCACTAAGGAAGAAAAACGGTGATATTAGACTATGCGTTGATTTTAGAAATCTTAATAAGTCTTCTGAAAAGGATAATTGCCCAGTTCGTCCCTTGGAACAAATCCTTCAGAAAGTTTCTGGGTTTGAGATACTATCACTTCTTGATGGTTTCTCAGGATGCAGCCAAATATTGGTTTCCCCAGATGATCAACTGAAAATAGATTTTAGAACTCCATGGGGAACATACGCTTACAGAAAGATGCCATTCGATTTAAGCAATGCTAGGGAAACTTTTCAAAGAGAAATGGATATTAATTTTAGAGGCCTAATTAATCATTCAGTAGTTGTCTATTTAGATGATGTTACTGTATATTCTAAATGTCGACATGATCACATTAATCATCTTAGAAAGGTATTTGAACATTGCAGGAAATTCGAAGTTTCCTTGAATCCAAAGAAAATAATATTTGTTGTTTCAGAAGGTATTTTATTAGGTTGCATGGTTTCAAAAAATGGGATCATGATTGATTCTGAACGAACCCAAGCTATCTCAAAAATAACTTACCCTTCTAGTAAAAAAAGCAATGCAATCGTTTCTTGGTAAAATAAACTTTTTCAGAAGATTCATTCCCAGTTTTTCTGAAATCGTCTGTCCTTTACAAAAAATGATGAAGAAGGATGCTATTTTTAATTGGGGACAAACTGAAAAAGAATCATTTCAGAGAATTTTAGAATCCATTTCAGAAGATCCTAGTCTTTTGAGCCCATATTTTAACAAAGATTTCATATTGTATACTTTCGCTTCTGACATATCATATGCAACACTTTTAACTTAGCTAAATCATCAAAATAATGAAGTGCTAATTTCTTTTATGAGCTCCAATTTTAAAGGTGTTGAACTTAATTATCACGAGGTGGATAAGCAAGCTTTTGTTGTTTTTAAAGCTATCAAGCACTTTCGTCCATATTTATTAAAATATAGAACGAAAGTAATAGTTCCTTATCCTAAAGTAGGGTTTTTCCAGAAATTCCGCAGTAAACAATTCAGAATTGAAACATCGACTAAAAATGTCTACTGCGGAAATTTTGAAAAAACCCTACTTTAACATATCTCACCGCATAAACTTACAAAATGAATTTCCTTATCCTTCAGTCAAAAATTTGCTAATGCAAAAAGATTTAGGTGAAAAAAGGGCATCATGGATGATAGGTATTCAAGAGTATGACTTGGAGATTAAACCTTCAATGGTAGTCAAGGGTCAAGGATTATGTAAACTTGCTGTTGAAGCAGCTCGTCTACCTAATAACAATTTTGAAGCTGTCATTGATGAAGTTTTACTTACTAAGGATATTTACTTTTATCCTCCACCAAAGGATTCTTGGTACATATATTTAAGAACACTTCTGGAAACAGGAACTACTCCTAATTACCTTTTTTTAGAATAATCAACCCATAGTTAGCTAGCTTAGACATTAATTAATCCATTTTTGTCTTATTTGCCTAGTTTCCATATTCCACCTTATGCAAGTTGTCATCTACACATCCATAGTGGTCAAACTTGCTAATTTTGAGTCATGGAGTGCTTGGGAAACCTCTTAGAATCAAATCTGCTTTATTCCTGGCCTCCCTAGTGCATGTCTACTTTTTCTGCTCTATTGCCTGCTTTTTTAGTGTTTTAAGGCAATTGGGAAAGTTTGACTAGGTGAAGTTAACTTGTTTTTTGTCCTCCACATCCTCCACTCTTTTCTCCCATGAAAAGAATGTATGAGTTTTCCTTCCATCCACTATTATCTTGGCTAATTGATTTTTCCAATTCATGAGCTCCTAGACAGTTTTGGAAAGTGCTTTATGCACCTATGGGGGATTTGCTTAGATTTAGTAAGCCCGATTTTGACTAGATTCGAATGGCATCTTCATGCATTCAAATAACTCATGTAATTATTTATTGTGTCAGCCTATGACTTAATAGGGTTGTCTATTGTACACTTATTGAAGACATATTAGTGTTATGCTCCATTATCAAGTCTCCTTTGTGAGTAATTCGCATGTGTAATTGGCAATTGTTGTGAGTGTAATTGTTCTAAAATCTAGGTTCAATTTCCACATGGTATTAGAGCATTTGTAGATTGATTTCTCTCCTTCCAATTTGTTTTGCAGGTTTGACACCATTCACTGGGAGCATTCTGCTGACTGACGGGACAATTTCTGAGCTATGGATTAATCTCAGAAGATCATCTTGACTCAATTTAATTTATTTGAGAGTGAAAGGCCTCTATAGAATGACTATGGCAATAGAAGCAAAGCCCAATGTAGCTGCAGAGAAGATAAAATGGCAAAACAGGAGGGATGAGGCCTATGGTCTCCTGTGTCTGAGCATATCCAGAGACCTACTTTTCCATATTAATGGATTGACATCATTGAATGAAGTATGGGAGAAGCTTGTTCATATTTTTGAAAAGACAGATGAGATGAGGGGACATCAAATTGAAAATGAATTGATCTCCCTGAGTCCCAATAGCTTTGAATCCCTGTAACTCTATTTTCCAAGTTCAAAGCACTTGTTTTGCAGCTACTACAATGTGGGATAAAAAATAAGGATGATCAGATGGTATTGGACATACTCTCAAAGCTTGGCCCTGATTATTCAGTGTTTGTTTCGACCTTCTATGCACAAAGTTGACAACTTGAGCCTGGAAAATGCCTAGCCTTGCAGATTTCATGGAATCTCTCACACAAGAACAAGATAAATTGGTGATGATGGGCACCATCAAACCATCCAAATACCAAGCTCTGGTTGCTAGAGATTCGATGGTGGATTCAAAAAGCAAGAAGAAAGCTACAAGGCCACATGAGAAAAAGAGAGAAAAGAACAAGTCTCCGAAGGAGCCTCAAGGTTCCAAGAAGAACTACCAGAAGAAGAAGAACAAACAAGAAATGAGAAAGTGTGCATACTGCAGTAAGGGAAATCATTCTAAGAGCTCCTACATGAAGAAGCAAATATACATGCTAACCCAAATCCTGGAGAAGAATGGCATCTCCCTTCCAGAGAGCTCAAAGAAGAGGGAAGGAGGATCAAGTTTAGAAGACAGAGAGAGAGTTCATGCATTGGTTGCTGGCACATCAAGCTCACCTAGTTTCATCATTGATTCTGGAGCTTCAAGACATATGGTTTCGACCAAGGAGGCATTCACCTCAGTTGACATGTCGAAAGGTCCACCAATAGTACTGGGAGATGACTCTCTCACTGAAAGTTTGGGCAAAGGGAGGATTGATCTTGATCATGGTAAGTTCAGCAATGTATTGTATGTTCCAAGTCTTACCTCTAACCTCTTATTAGTGTATCAGATGACCCACACAAGGTATCCAAAGAAGGTCATATTCTCCCTTGATGAAGTTGAGATCACAGAGATCTCAAGTGGTAAATTCATTGCAAAAGGAGTTGCGAATCATACTTCGAAGGTATACATGTTCTCACAATTCCTACCCTACTCAAACCCCTCTGCTCTTCTGATTCATGCTAATAAGGCAAGCAAGCTTTGGCATGAAATATTTGGCCACTTAAATTACAAGTATATTTCTAATATTCGTGAAAAAGAAATGGTCATAGGGTTACCAAAGATTAAATTTTCCAAAGGAGTCTGTCAAGATTGCATCCTAGGAAAACACCCAGAGCATAAATTTGAGAGAGCTAGTCATGAGAGAACCTCTGCACCTCTTGAGCTGATCCACAGTGATGCTACTAGCCCATTCCCTCATATGTCAATGAGTCAGGACAAATATGCATTGAATTTCATAGATGACTTTTCTAGGTATTGCTGGGTTCACTTCCTGAAACACAAGTTTGAAGTTTTTGGCCTCTTCAAAGTCTTTAAGGATTTGGTTCAAAACCAGTTTGGGAGGAAACTCAAGGCCCTCAAATCTGAAAATGGTGGTGATTATGTCAAGTCTAATTTTATTCAATATTGTGAATATCTAGGTATTCAAATGCAGAATTCTATCCCTTACACACCATAGCATAATGGTGTTGCTGAGAGGAAGAACAGATCACTGAAAGAGATGGCAACCTGCATGATGGAGGCTAAGACTTTTCCACCAAAGTACTGGGATGAAGCTATAAAATATGTAGCCTATATCCAGAATAGGGTGCCTCATAAAAAAATTGATGGTATGACTCCTTTCGAAGCATGGAGTGGGCACAAGCCTGATGTGACCCATTTCAGGATTTTTGGCTCAAGGGCTAGGGCTATAATTCCAACAGAAAAGAGAAAGGCTTTGCAGCCCCAAATCCAAGAGTGTCTATTTGTTGGGTACTCTGAAGATTCAAAAGGGTACAAGCTGATAAATTTGAGCACAAAAAAATCCTTCATTGAAAGGTGTGTTCAGTTTCAAGAAGAACCCCTAGCAGCAATGGAAGTTGGAGAATCCTCTTCACCACCAGATCCTCTGAATGTAATTGAAGAAATAGTTGAACATGCTGATTATGATATGTCTGATAATGATGATTTTATTTCAGATCCTAATAGCTCTACAAGGCCAAAATGAGCAGCCAAGACCATTCATGTAGATGGAGAAGTAGCTGGAAATCCTAATGACCCTAGGAGGACTAGATCTCAATTTGAGAGTGCTCTATGCATGAAAGATCCTATGTTTGCTGAGAAATGCTATATAATGATTGAATAAGATACTCAAACATATGAATATGCAACAAAATATCCAATATGGAAAGCATCCATGAAGGAAGAGTTCAGCTCACTCCAGAAGAGCAACACTTGGGAGCTGGTTGATCTTCCCCCAGGGAGGAAGCTAGTTCAGTGTAAGTGGGTGTACAAGACCAAATTTGCTACTGATGGTTCACCTCCAAAGTACAAGGCCATATTCGTAGCCAAGGGCTACTCACAGGTTCATGGCATAGACTACAATGAGACCTTTGCACCAGTGGCAAAGATGGATTCTATCAGGATAGCCTTAGCCATTGTAGCTTCAAAGCAATGGGAAGTACATCACATGGATGTGAAGTGTGCTTTCCTGAATGGAGATATCACTGAATAGATATACATGCAGTGGCCTCAAGGATTTTCTACTAACCCATCTCTTGTGTGTAGGCTAAAGAAGTCATTGTATGGGCTTAAGCAAGCCCCTAGGGCTTGGTATGCCAAGATTGATAGCTTTCTGCTATCACTGAATTTTGTTCGATGCAAATCAAATACAAATGTCTATTTGAAGCTGGTCAATGGTTCATTAATGATCATTTTTTTATATGTTGATGACCTTCTCATTATAGGAAGCTCAAAGGTTGAAATTGCTTCCTTGAAGGATGCAATGAACCATGCCTTCTCCATGACAGATTTGGGGCTATTGAGCCAATTCTTGGGGCTCGAGATTGCTCAAAAAATATGGAATCAAGGTGCACCAGTCCAATTATGCCTTGTATTTTCTAAACAAATTCAAAATGAAGGATTGCAAGCCAAGCAAGACTCCTTTCCTTTCAGGAGTGAAGCTTGAAGAAGCTGATTCTTCACCTATGGTAAACAGTACACTGTATAGGCAATTGATTGGATGTTTCTTATATCTTACACATACTAGACCTGATATTTATTATGAAGTAAGTGTGCCTTCTAGATACATGGATCAGCCTCATGAGATCCATTGGAAAGTAGCCAAAAGGATCCTTAACTTTGTTTAGGGAACAAGGACACATGGGATCTTCTATAAAGCTAAATCTGATCTTGATTTGATTGGGTTTACTGACAGTGATTGGGTAGGTGACAGCACAGATCAAAAGTCAACATCAAGATATGTGTTCATGCTTGTAGAAGGGCCAATCAACTGGTCAAGCAAGAAACAGAGTGCCATTTCACTCTCATCTACATAAGCAGAGTACAGAGGAATTGTAAATGCAGCAACTCAATGTTTATGGTTGCAGGGGTTACTTGGAGAGTGTGGCTTCAAATCAGAATAATTAACTACTATATACTGTGATAATTAGAGTACTATTCAAATATGCGATGATCCAATTCAAAAGTAGAGAACCAAACACATTGACATCCATATGCACTACATCAGACAGCTTGTGCATGATAGCACCATTCACCTACTCTTATGTTCATCTTGAGAACAAGTAGCTGATATCTTCACCAAAGTTTTTTGTCAGAAGAGATTCAGCAATATCAAGTCACTGTTGGGGATTTTTTATCATGCTGGGAAGCATTAGTGATGACAAGATTTCCAAATTTTGTTTTACAGTGCATGTTTAAGGGAGGATTTTCCCACTGGGTTTTTACCTCTTTCCTTGGTTAAATGGACATGCAGTATGTAAAGGGTGACTAAGCCTTGTTGCTAGGCCCTATAATTTTCTGATATATTACTCATAATCCAGGATTAAGGGGGGGTGTTATAATAATCAACCCATAGTTAGCTACCTTAGACATTAATTAATCCATTTTTGTCTTATTTTCCTAGTTTCCATATTCCACCTTATGCAAGTTGCCATCTAGACATCCATAGTGGTCAAACTTGCTAATTTTGAGTCATGGAGCACTTGGGAAACCTCCTATAATCAAATCTTCTTTATTCCTGGCCTCCCTAGTGCATGTCTTCTTTTTCTGCTTTATTTCCTGCTTTTTCGGTGTTTTAAGGCAATTGGGAAAGTTTGACTAGGTGAAGTTAACTTGTTTTTTTTCCTCCACATCCTCCACTCTTTTATCCTATGAAAAGCATGTATGAGTTTTCCTTCCATCCACTATTAGCTTGGCTAATTGATTTTTCCAATTTGTGAGCTCCTAGACAGTTTTGGAAACTGCTTTATGCACCTATGGGGGATTTGCTTAGATTTAGTAAGCCTGCTTTTGACTAGATTCGAATGGCATCTTCATGCATTCAAATCCCTCATGTAATTATTTATTGTGGCAGCCTATGACTTAACAAGGTTGGCTATTGTACACTTATTCAATACATATTAGTGTTTTGCTCCATTATTCAGTCTCCTTTGTGAGTAATTTGCATGTGTAATTGGCAATTGTTGTGAGTGTAATTGTTCTAACATCTGGATTCAATTTCCACACCTTGAACCAAGGAAAAGGAGAGCACTTAGACTAAAATATGCTCCTTATTTATTAATTGATAACATTCATTTTAGGAGAAAATAAGATGGTGTTTTACTTAGATGCCTAGATAAAGATGAAACATAAATGATTTTGAAAGAATTACATTTTGGATTAGTAGGTGGTCATTTTGGTGGAGAAACTATGGCACATAAGATTATTAGGGCTGGATATTATTGGCCTACTTTATTTTTAGATTCCTATGCTTTTGTAAAGAAATGTCAAGAATGTCAACTTGCTGCAGGTAGGGTTAAAAAGCCTGCTTTTCCTTTACAACTTGTTTCAGTGGAAAGGCCTTTTCAGCAATGGGGTATTGACATAGTAGGACCAAAAAAACCTCCCTCTTCTATGCAACAAAAATACATTATAACTACAACTGATTATTTTACCCGATGGGCAAAGGCTGCACCTTTAAGGGTTGTAAACACCAATGAGGTTATCTTAATTTTAGAATCTTTTATCATAATGAGATTTGGTGTTCCAGATTCCCTTGTTTTTTATAATGCCTCATATTTTCATCATTTGAGTTAACTCAATTTCCTTTAGATAAAGGTATTAGGGTTAGGTATTTAGCTAACTATCATTCTCATGGAAATGGTTTAGCTGAATCAACAAACAAAAATTTGTTAAAAATTCTCAAAAGAACTATTTCAGCTCACCATCATGATTGGCATACAGAATTGTTTAATGCCCTTTGGGTAGGTAGAGTAAATCCTAAAGCTGCAATAGGTAACTTACCTTTCTTTCTGGTTTATGGAACTGAGGCTATTTTACCGCCAAATTTATTTTTACCCTCATTACAGTTAGCCCAGTCTGTTTAAGATGAAGATAGTCCAACAATGGAGAAAGGGATTAACACTTTATTAAAACTTGAGGGGGAAAGAGACGGGTCAAAACAACATTTTACAAAACATCAACAAATTGTTAAGTCCTGGTTTGATCAATCCTCAAGTTCAAACCAAGAATTTCAGGTGGGGGACTTGGTGTTAAAATGGGACAAAGTTCGTGAAGAGAAAGGAGATGATACTAAGTTTCAAAAACTTTGGTTAGGCCCCTTTGTTATTGCTGAAAAGATAGGTCCAAGTACTTTTCGTTTGCAAACCCTAGAAGGTCAGTTCGAAACATTTTTGATAAATGGATTGATCTTAAAAAAATATTTTTGCTGATTTTTGAGACCCTAAAGTTGTATATAATTATGTATATGAGCTTGTTTTCTGTCTGTAAATAATTTTATTTAAAATTTTCCTTTATATATTTTTATCATAAAATTGTCAATATTTTGTACAATCTTTTATCGAATAGAATTATGATAAATTCATGATTCTTATGTACATTTAAATATTATTCTACTCTTGAAACTAATTTTTGATTTTCTTAATTAAGTATTAATATATCTATCATTTGAATGTCGAATCTCTATATATATGTTTCAAAATGATCAGTCACTAATGTACATATGTTGTTGAGAGGACAAGTGTAAATAAATAAGTCCTGTGGTTTAAACTCAGTTTGCTCATTAGTCACCATGCTAGGTAATGATCTCTTATTTTATAAAATGTAAAATTTCAAACTCAATAAAGTGAAACATAACTTTGATTGAAGAATAGGAGGTCTCATCACGAGCTAGCCTAATCATGATCATCAGTGCTGTCTAGTAAAACTTCATTTTTGAATCATCAGGGTGATGGATTTTGGTTAAAATATCAAGAGACAAGAGGTCTCATCACAAGCCCACTTGCTTATTCTAGACAGTTCTCGTGAATGATACTATCACATCGGGTTATCAAGCTAAGTCTTTCATTTTTGCAGATGTTATATTCATTCTCATTATTCCATGATCATATATTATTAATATAAATGAAATGTTGCTTTATATTATAGTAATAATTGTTTTATAGTTCATTCAAAATAATTGTTTTGATTTAATATAAAACAAAAAAAGGGAAAATTATTATATTCATGGAATAGATTCTAGAAATTTTTTAGAGAATTATATTCCTATATCTTATACTGATGGTGCAGATTATCTTTACTATAAAGTACTTTGTTTTGATTGGGATATTACTAAGTTTATCTTTAACAAAAAATTTATTTAAATAAATGGGATATTTCTGAATTATACTTGCGAATATAAATCAGAATAACAGTTTTTACTTAGACTGAGAATTTTTTATTGTTTTGAATAGGTTTTAAGATTTCATTTATACTATCATTTTAAAATTGTATGAGTAGAGATAACTGGTTCTCCCAGGCCGTCGCCATTTGTTGGAACCAAACAACCCTCTCAATTTTTTTTGCTTTGTTGAGCAAAATTGATCAGTACTCTTCTATGTTATATAAGAGTGCCTTCGATTCTGAAGGTACTGTCAACAAAGGAAGAGTTAGAGGCCAAAATGGTAGTTTAGAAAACACTTTGAATCAAGATAAGTCTTTCATTTTTGCAGCTGTTATATTCATTCTCATTATTCCATGATCATATATTATTAATATAAATGAAATGTTGCTTTATATTATTTGGTATGAAAGAATTAGCTTAAGTGATTCATAACCCTTGTATTTATTAAAATTTCTTTTTAATACTTGGCTTCAAATATTTGACATACTGTTATTTATCAAAAAAAATTTATCATTATAAACTTATATAACTTATGTCTCATATCATGTGTAAATAAATAAAAATTTGCCTTATATATATTTATAATAAAAGATCTTTCCTTTATTTTATTTTTTCAAAATTTTGATTAGAATAATTTAGCTATGCTTCTAATGATAAATTCAAAATTGATTCTGATCTAAAAGGTTTGCTTGGTATGATTGTTTTCTTATCAACATCTATATGGCTTATGAATGTTAATTCTAATAATCCACAAGTTGATATTCCAAGTTAATATTTCTGATGGACTTATATTGGAAAGATTTACTTGTCGATTATTATTGATGATATCATTTATACACCATAATCATTTGTAAACATATGATTTCCTATTGTTTAAATTGCTGTTACATTTAACATCCATGTATTAAACTTCTCATAACAAAGGTTAATAGCTGAAAGGGAATGAATATGACACGAACCTAGGCATGCTTACACCTGTTATTTTTACATCACGGATTGACAAGAATTTCAATGCAAAATCATTATTTATTAAATGGTGATTTTTGTCGATGTTTGGGTCATCATTCTAAAACATTGGGATTAAAAATTAAATCTTATAAACAGACACATATAATGTATTGTGTTAATTGTGTCATTTCGGAACGATTCTCATAAATCTTTACATACCAGGTTATCATTTTCAAATCTTAGTTTTTATGATTTTAAACTTGAAGTTACTTTGTTGAGAAAATTAATCCTGAAATAAAATAATGGTTACCAACAAGCGTTGAAGAATGATTTGGTTAGCTTGGTGGTATCGATTTTCGAAGAAACATAATTTCAGAACTTGTTTCCATTGCATTCAAACTATGGTTACTAAAATTGGATTTAGGGTTTCAGTTCTCAACTTAGGTGAACTGGTTTATGATGTGATATGTTAAACTATGCCATTCACATGGATTCCAATACCATCTATGTTCATGCATCCCTTATCCTGAACCCTAATAGAAACCTTTGCAAAGTGGAAATGGAACCTTTGAATCGCTTTGAGATTTCAGGCCCTGAGTTGGTTGAATGAAACCCAGAAACAACCGCATTGTTTGATCAGATAGGTTGGGGTTCAATTTTTAAAGGTTTTAGTGGTCATCATGTGGGAATAACCAGACAATTCTCTTTGTCATTGAAGAATGATGCAACTCAAATTTGGGATTTTCGGTTGGTTTTGAATGAAGATATAATTGTTGAAGCTACTAAGCCTCCTCAAGTTGGTGAGCGTTGATTTAAAGGTCAGAAGGTCAATAAGAAGAAGTGTGAAATGTTCCTCTTACCATTACCAGAGGGTTCACATCTTGGAAGAGGCGTTTCTATTAAATTTTTGAAACCCCAATTAAAGCGTGTTTTGTGATTTTAATTAGGTATGTTACTTGCGATGGCCGCTACTCTCAAATACATTACTATCATTTATGGTTGTTGATGGACTTAAAAGGTAGAAAAATCAATTTTCCTTTCTTTCTGCTTCAGAGTCTTAGGAAAATGGCCATACTATACAGAATATGTTTAGAGATATAGAACAAAGTCTTTTTCATCATTGTCTCCTAATCGTATTGGTAGGTATTGGGATGAATTTTTGAATGCAAACTGTTTTGGATTAACCCCGGTATTGGCCCACTCTTCATCCAAAAAACCATAGAAAATGTAAACGTTTTCCTTAAACTAAAGCCAATTTGAATTCAAAAGATGTGGAAACATTTAAGTTAGGAATGCCGATAGAGGATGATCCAGGGCATACAATAGAAACCCTTCCTTTAAAGTTTGAAACCCCGGTCATCTTGGCTTTGTACGAAGATCCTCATATTGTATTTCTGAATGCAAGGGAAAAATCAAAATTGTTAAACAAAGGAAAGGTTAAATTCAATGGTGAATGGAGTTTATCAGAATTCCCCACTACAAGGATGGGTTTACGCAGAATTACTAGAAGCATGAAATATTCCACTTCGAAGGAACTGGTTCATGCCTAGAATACTGTAAAATCTATAAAATTAAAACAACAAATTAGACAACTAAAAGGAAATCTAGAAAAAGTTGAATCGAATTCCATTGTGTTGAAGGATGAAGTACAGAACTTAAGGAATGAATTATTGACTTGGTTAAAATGATGGTAGAATTTAAAGGATAAAAAGGACAGGTTGAAAGCTCTAAAAAAATATTTGGTTACTGCTAATAGGAAGCTTTTAAAACAAGAAGAACAACATAAAATGGAAAGTATAAAATTAAGGGCTAAATTGTCTAAGGCTCATCGAATTGTTAAACTCAGAAGTGCACCTTAAAATTGTTATTACTGATGAACAGGTAATTGGCATGCCCACATAATCATAGATTATGTAGGCATTGCATATCATTTAATTTAAATTGTTATTCCAGTTTTAATATTCATGATAAAACTCATGCAGGGTTAATTGATTTTGTAGGTGTCATATGGATCTTCGATTTTGGTGGTGTTCTTTCTTTTTATTTTGCTGACAAATGATGAAGTCGTTTTCAGGTTTGAATGATCTAGATGCCAAAGGTCAAACAATAGACTGCTGCATAGATAAGTCGACATTCATGGATAAGAAAGCAGTTATCAATTTGGCAGTTCAAATTCCAGGTGCACTAATGAGGAAGAGGATAGTTAATGTCCCAGTTTTTAGATGTTTGATGAGGTAGAATCAATAGTTTGTTTTTAGTTCCAGTTACATACAAATAAGAGAGGCAGTTATTAGTCCTTCTTATAAAACTAGGAAAGACTAATTATAGGAGGGGATGGAGTATTGAAAAAATAGACTTATCTGAAATATAATTACATTTCTGGTTTTAAGCTCTTTGCTAGAGTTTTGCCTTTGGGGAAGGATTTTGACTTGAGTTCTCAAACTGGTATCATTGTCTGTTACTATTTTTGAAAACTTAATATCTATCTATCTATCTATCTATCTATCTATCTATCTATCTATCTATCTATCTATCTATCTATCTATCTATCTATCTATCTATCTATCTATCTATATAT
>LPNX010149076.1:67374-85419 GCA_001517045.1 Pseudotsuga menziesii
TTTAATTTTATGTTGTTGTGCATATTCAGCAGAGTTATTTAATGATAATGATTTAAATATTTTCATTTAAATTATTATTGTCTATATCTTTGTTTATTTGAATTATTAATTGATAAGTAATTTAGTTTTCATGTTGTGCTTAGCTGAGATAGGATAGCTAGTTAATTTTAGGCTTAGTTTAGTTTATTTTTAAATTTTAGGTTAGTTTAACAATTGCAAATAAGAATTAGATTAATTTCATAAAATTTAAAAATAGTCCTTAAGTTAAAATATTTGGAACAAAACCCTCAAAAATAAAGACTTTCCTTAATAAATCAATTTAGGATAACTTAGGTCTTAGAAAACTAATTCTAGGGTTTAGTTATTAGTAATAAGATTAGGATAAGATTTTACTGAATTTTAGATTCTCCTTAAGAGGAAAATTCAGTCAGTAGCAGGACCATAACTTATGAGATTTTGCCATTTCAAAAACACCGGAAGCTGCTCTAAGCGACTTGTATGGGCATAATCTCCTTAAGTCGGCCAAGTCAGAAATTTTGACCAACAGAACCCTAACGTTTGGAGACTTCGTGTGCCTCCAATCCCTAAATTGTTGCACGGCAATGTAAATTTTGTGTGCAATGCTGATGAAGAATATATATATGCCTTCACTCTTCTATTTAAATTCCCCATCTACAATGTGAACGTGATTGACTTGAGAGAAGGCAGCAATAAGTGTAGGAGGCTCTCGTACTTTCCATTCAAGTAGGGAAAAATGTAGTTCAGTTGTTGTTACTCAACCTAAAAGAGTACTTACGTCATATTGACATGAACATCCATAGAGCCACATGCATTTTGGATGTGGACTCTCACTAAGAAAAATGAGAGGGAGAGACAATGGAGATGCCAATGGCAATGTAAGCCTGTAACCGGGTCTCACTTCAAAATCCTCCATGATTTTTATGCAAATAAGATACCCCTTTTTTATTTGGAGATTGGGAAGGAAATACCGTGCAGAGGTGGCATCCATGTGCTTATAAAATATCTATACGAGAGATGTGATGAGTACATTAGTACTCCAGACACTATCTGATGGAGAGCACAGCATGTAGTGATGTTTAAAGATCAGGATGGGGGTGATTAAAATCCCAACTTCATCAATTATTTTTATACTTTATACCATATAGGATATTTTGAAAGAGTCCAGTTATACAAGGTGAGGGTCAAGGATAACAACAAGAGAATTTTGGAGCAGTCAGAATGGGATTGTAATATCCTGAATTTTGACTTAATAGTTATGGGTATAAGCCCCATTGATTATGATGTTACTTTGATATTTTAATTGGTATATTGGGTCTAAGACCACTTTGCACATGAACATGATGATTTGTTTAATATATTCAGTGTAATCCAATTGCGTATGTTTTATACATGATTGTATGTGTTGGGCATGGACCGTGAAGCACATAGTTGATGAGATGTTTTATGTTGATGAAGGAGCTCTGGAGCACATGAGTATTTGATGTTTTTTGTTGAGAGAGGAGATCTGGAGCACGTAATTATTTGATGTTTTCTGTTGAGTGAGGAGACCTAGAGCAGATAAGTATTTGATGTTTTGTGTTGAGCGAGAACCTCTGGAGCACATGAGTATTTATATTTGTGTTGAGAGAGAAGTTCTGGAACACATGAGTATGAGAAATTCATGTTGAGCATGAACCTCTAAAGCATATGAAAATATAAATTGCAAGTGTCGGGCATAAGCCTTGGAGCCTTCCAAGTTGATGTTGAGCTTAAGCTCTGGAACATCAAATCCTTGGCCATTGTATCCCTAGGTGTATACTACAAGTACATCCTAGCATTAGTGTTGAGTGAGTAGCTCTATAATTGCACTAAGTTTATAACTCCTTGTTTCTAGTGTTGAGTATGGGCTCCAGATAAGGGCTAGGAGTTACGGAAAAGAATTAATATGTCGAGTGAAAATGACTCAAATAAAACATTGATGTCATCTGACTTTTTTTAAGTGATTAAATGAAATTTTGAATTTCTGTATCTCATCAAGTACTAAATAACTACCATGTTATTCAAGGGAATCCAACATCTAAGGAGTTTTATAGTTTCTTGACCTAGTTGACCTAACCCTTACCTAAAGGCCTTATTAAAGAAAGTGCCATATGTTTAGGGATCATGTTATATGATAACTAAGGACAAAAATGTTAACAAATGATATATATATATATAAGTATATAATTTATACATGATATGTATAAAGAGTAAGAATACTAATAATACCAATAGCTATAATAACTAAAGAAAGGTTCCATATATTATTATTATTACTAATGATTATTAAATATTAAAATACCTACAAGATTCCAAATACAAACTAGTTAAAACTTACTAAGTTAAATATTAAAGGTACCTAAATTAAATAAAAAAGGGTTAAATCAAGAAATCAAATGATTCTTGATTTAACTACCCCTTTGACTGAAAAGTCTGTCTATAAAACACCCAAGCCAAAGAGAGGCTATAGGATCTTCCTATGATTCCATAATTCTACCCGATTATTCTCAAGAGAGTTCTTGGAGAACATTTTTTCGAAGAGTAAAAAGGAGAATTCATTCAGAACCTGATATCCTAGATAGGGAAGCCTCACCTTAGGAGCTCTAAGACACTTGCAAGTTGGAACCAACTTGGGGGGATCCATATTTAAACCAGGAACGGTTCCGGGTCATGGTTGGGTGGAACGTGGTAGTTCCCAAGTAATTCGGTTATCTAAATAGATGTCATATATTCCTGTGAATTCGCTAATGATGGGTATTTGAGTGTGTAGGTTTTTAGCCATTGAAACAACTTCATCTTGCAGGTATGAGTTTCTTGATTTTTTAAGAAAAAACACAGTATATTTTCATTAAAATTTGTTTTTAGATTATGATCAAATTTATGAAAAAATGAAAATATCATCTTACTAAAATTAGTAGCTCCAAGTCTCTGATAGCCAGAGGAGAGAACTTTCAAATTGTCTAGAGAAATGGATTTCTAAATTCCTCACATGCTTCTAACTTCTGAGGCTAAAATGCCATAGGTGATGCTTGGTAAATACAGTAGATTATAAATTTTTGATTAGTAGGGAACCATTGAATATGATCAATGATGACCTAGGTAGGTAGGGAGGAAATATTGTGTACTTATTATATGTGGATAGAAGGATCAAGGAAAAACTCAATAGGGTGATTTAGAATTATACATAGGCTTAGGTTGAATCCAAATTTAGCCTTCAATGAGGGATGAAACTGCCAATTAGTATGGTACCTATATCTAGAATTAAAGAATAACTTTCAATAAAATCCTTTAGATTCCTCAATACCTTGGGAGAAAAGGACAAGGAGAAAATAAACGGTCAATATGAAGTGGATGAACACCATCAACAATAATTAGTAGAGTGGAATTCAGGATGAAGGATTCTTAAAGTTCAAAAGTGTACCTTTCAAGGAGACAACTTTCTCAAGTCATGATCAAAATTGTATAATACATATTGGACAATGGATGGGTCCAAAATACAAACTATGATAATATCTGTTTTCACTAACATAAAATAGAATTAGCATTGACATTAACCATGGGACAATGCCATTATTGTTAAACATGTACAAGTGGATGAGAATGGAAATCGGAACTATGATGGATGAGTAGTAGTTTAGAGGAAAGGGAAGGTGGTGCCACTAAGAAACTTAAACCAAGTTCCCTTTCTTCATTAAACTCACTCATGAGGCGAATAATCATAAAAATATGGAAAAGGAGGGATATAAATATCAAGGAAGAAATAAAGTAGACAATCAATATCATAAAGAAACTAAAGAGAAATTGATAATGAAGGACACAATACACACTAATCAAACAATAGATCAAAATCATATCCAAGGAGGGGAGGAGGAAGAAAAAATAACTAGGAGACCAATTAAGAGGCTATATACAGGAAACTAAATGAATTTAAGATTTAAAAAACTCCAAAGAAATTGAATCAACAAAGGATAACGAATGAGTTTGTGGAAATGGTAAAATAGTGATATTTGAAATGACCTTGATACTAAAAAATGAAAAGAGATCATAAAGAAGATATATAAATTAGAATTGAATGCAAGAGGAGGAGGATGATGTGAAAGAAGTGGACATGGAGTTATTCTCCTTGAATTATAATGAAACATTTATAATTTCCCTTTCAAGTTAGCAATTGGTGAATCTACACTAGCACATGATAAATGGAAATGGGAGGACAGAAATGTTGAGCGATTTTCAAGTTCCCATAATAAAAGATCATGAATAGACACAAATCCCACAAATTTGAAAAAATATAAGTTGGGGCGAGGTGAGAAACTTGTCAATGAAAACTTGAAGGAGAAAATGGAGCAATTAATTAACCCAAGAAAAACAACCTTAGTGAAGGAGACATTTCTTCAAACACGTGTCCTTCTAAATGAAAATTCTTTTGTGGAAAAAAAGGGGAAATAATGCACCTAAGAATCAAATCACTTTGAAAAACAAAATAAGAGTAGAAAAACTAGACCTAGTGTTTATTCAATAAACAAAATAAAAAATGTATAACATGAATAATTAACCAAAATGATATGGTGAGGGTGCAATCTCTCGACCTCAAAAATGTATAACATGTATAAATTCACCATCCATGTTGTTCTAAACCTCAAAATGGACATGACCATATCCAACTTACATGCCAAAGATTCCCTGTGGAGGACTAATGGTGCTAATTTGGGGCCCCGCGTATGGAGCATGAGCTTTAGAGGAAAATGTTATAGCATCACACCATAGTTTTGACTATATCTTAAGTCACACATCAAGAACCATCCCCTATGAGCAAGTTTTCAAAATGATGACCATGTCTCACATGTAGACTATGTTGATGTATTTGTAACTTTGAAATGTATTCACCTATGTATCTTATGTGTTGTACCCCGATGTTTATTCCGGGAAGTGTCCATAATGTATTTGAGTCATGTCATGCCCCGATGTTCCTATCAAGAGGTTATGTAATGTAAACAAGTCATGCCAAGTCATTGCAGGTAACCCTCCTATTGTTCAAGGTTTAAATTCCCCACAGTTCTGGGGCACTAGGTTTATTAGACTCTCCTAGAGAAGTCGTCCCTAGTAGGGTTTAGTCAAGTTGGGAATTAGTATAAATAGAGAGTGAGCCTCTCTATTTATCACACACTCACTCACACTCAATTGTAGCGTATAGTTGAGGAAGAAGAAGACATTGGGGCTAGGAAGAAAGAGGTTACTGCTGTCGGGAGATCATCTTATTGTTTTGGGGATTTCCTATTTGGTCCTAATTCTATCTCTGAGGAAGTTGTAGGGTTTTCTCCATTTATGGTTTCCCTGAGGAAAAACAATGTTTTATTTTTTTATTTTGTTTGATTGTTGTGCATGTTATTCTCTCAGTTAAAGATCCTAATATTTATAGCTTAATGTTAAAAATATAACATGGTATGAGAGCTAACCTAAGAACAAGACACTATGCAGCCGCGGGAACTAGGGATTCCTACTTTGGGGATCTCTCTCCACATATTTTCAGCAAAATAAGGTTGGAATAGCTCTCCTCCCTAGGGCACATCTTTTTGTTGAAGCAGAATCAAATTCTGAGGATTTTTAGTTTTGGACCTGACACTGCTGCCGAAAATTAGGCCTTTCCACAGAAGTGGAATTTTAAAGTGAGCCCAGGACTGTATTGATCTCCTCCCCAAAATCAAAGTTTAGAGATCAAGATAAAAGCATTTGGTTGGACAAAACTCTAGAAAAACAAAACCCTAATCTCCTCCTGAATGAGCACTGCAGAATTTCAGCTCCAAATCCAGATTCAACATATTCACCTTGTAAGATCTAAATATTTTGTATTTCCATTTGAGGTTCTCAGTTAAGATGTATCATCATACCAAGCTTGATGAAAATCTTTAGGGATATGATAACTTCTGAGCATGGAAGTATAGGATCTCCCCGGTCCTAGAATAAAATGAGTTGGACTCCTACATCCATGAGGAGATTTTGGTTCTAGAGGGAGATGACGCTAAGGCCTTACACAAGAATAAGTTGGTTATGGAAAAGAGGATTATTGCTGATTCAATCACGGATCACCTCATACCATAGGTGTCCTCCCTAAAGACACCTAAATCTATGTTTTATGCCCTAACAAAATTGTTTGAAGGGAAGAACATAATCTGGAAGATGACTCTAAGGAACCAACTGAAGAATGTAAAGATCCAGAATGAAGAGACCATCAAGTATTACTTTACAAGGGTTTCTCAGATCAAGGAACAGCTGGAAGTAGTAGATGAAGAAGTAGAAAATGTAGAGATTGTAGTGACCACCTTGAATGGTCTCCCTAGATCACGGGACTCCTTTATTCAAGGGATTTGTGCCAGAAAGAAGTTAGTTAGGTTCAACAGAATATGGGAAGAATGTAGTCAAGAATAAGCTCGCATAGTAGCTTTAGAAGAAAATATGGGACGTGAAGATCAAGCTCTCATAATACAATCCAAAAAAACCAGATCTAGCCACCACAGAAGTAAGTACTCTCATCAAAGGAATAACTCTAGAAAGCCTAGAGATTTGTCTAAGTACATTTGCTATACATGTGATGAAAGAGGACATTTTGCTAAATATTGTCCTAGAAACAAAAGTAGCTCTCACAATAAGAAGGGAAACAAGAGAAAACATCATGCTCATGCTGCAGAGGATGATGAACCTTCCACAAAGGAAAAAAGACAAGTTAGTGATGATTCTTCAAGTGATGAAGAATATGTTCTGATCTCTGCTCTCACGGGAACTATCACACATGGCAGCAATTATTGGATTATAGATAGTGGTGTTTCCAAAAATATGACATGATTCAAGGAATCCTTTGTGAAACTATCTGAAAATGAATCACCTCACAAGGTGAAACTCGGAGATGACTACCAATATCCAATAAAAGGTAGTGGTGAATCCTCATACAAGCTAGACTCTGGAAAGTCTATCAAAATGAAGGATGTAATGTTTGTACCTGGATTAAAGGAGAAACTCCTCTCCATATCTGCAATGGATGCAAAAGGAATGAGGGTTGAATTTGTATATGGCCAATTCCTCATGTGTCCAAAAGGAAATTCTTTCGATGATGCAGTAGTGATTGGGGAACAAGGAGGAGTATACAAATTGAAGGGCCAACTAGAACAATCTTTGGTTCATGACTCGATAGAACCAAATAAGCTTTGGCATCGAAGGATTGCACATGTACATTACAAAGTACTACCACTTGCAAGCAAAGCTGTTGAAGGTCTTCCAGAAATGTAGACAAAACATGAAGGAGTATGCAAAGGATGTGCGAAAGAGAAGAACACAAAGAAGACATTTCCAAGTAGTGATAGCAAGGCAAAAGGAATATTGGAAATCATCCACTCTGGTGTATGAGGTCCAATGCCATCAAGTTCATTAAGTGGGTATGTATACTATGTTTCTTTTATTGATGACTTTTCTAGAAAGGCATGGATATACTTTATGAAGAACAAAGATGATGTATTCAGTAAGTTCAAGGAATTCAAATCCTTGATCGAGAACCACACTAAAAATAAGATCAAGACCTTTCAATCAGATAATGGCGAATAATTCACTTCGAATTAATTCAAAGAATTATGCAAAGACTCGGGGATTAAGAGGGAGTTGTCCACTCCTTATAATACACAACATAATGGGATTGTAGAAAGGAAGAATAGAACTACCATGGAAGCTACAAGAGAAATGTTTCATGATCAAGATATTCCTATGCATCTATGGGAAGAAGCTGCTAGAATAGCGGTGTATGTATAGAACCATACTCCACATAGAGTACTCAAGAACAAGACTCTTGAAGAAGTATTCTCCAACAAGAAACCAGAAATCATCCATCTAAGAATATTTGGATGTCGTATATACATACACATTCTGAAATAAAAGAGGATGCAGCTAGATCCTTTAGGAAAGAATGGTATATTTGTGAGATACTCTGAAAGCTCGAAAGCTTATAGAATATACTTCCAAAGGTTCAAGAAAATTGACATTATCAGAGATGTACATTTGATGAAGATTCAGCCTGCATCAAATTCAGGAAGAAATTGGCTGAAGAACTTGAAGAAACAATAGCACCTAGAGTTCATGATACAACCATGAATGAAGAAATTCAAGAAGAAGATAAAGAATTAAAAGAACCTCGAGAACTTGTAGATCCACCTCTGGAGAAGAATACTCATAAGAGGAAACCTACTTGGGTACGTGAAATTATCCAAGGTGTAGAAAGACATGGAGCTTCAGAAGAAACACCAAGAGGAAGAAAGAGAACTAGGTCATGTTCCAGTTATGTAGCCTTGCTATGTGACATTATTGACAAAGAATCTTCCAACTATGAAGAAGTGGCAGAACGTAAAGAATGAGAGGATTCTATCATCGAAGAGTATCAATTGATCATGAAGAATGATGTTTGGGATGTTGTCCGAAAACCAGAAGGGAATTCCATTATAACTTCCAAATGGATCTACAAGATCAAGCATGCTGCAGATGGAAGCATAGAGAAATATAAAGCAATATTTGTTCATCATGGATTCTCCTAGAAAGAAGGACTATATTATGAAGAAACTTTTGCACCTATATCCAGATACACTTTCATCATATTAGTACTTGCTTTGGCTGCAGTGATGAAATGGAAGATACACCAGATGGATGTCAAGATTTCTTTATTGAATGGTGTAGTAGAAGAGGAAGTGTATGTGGAGCAGCCACTCGATTTTAAGACACATGACAAGGAGTCTCATGTGTGTAGATTGAAGAAAGCCCTGTATAGTTTAAAATAGGCATCCAAGACATGGTACAACATAATTGATGGTTTTCTATCCAGTTTGGGTTGTACCGAGAGTAAAGAAGATTATAACCTTTACTACAAGGTTGAAGATGGCAATCCAGTGATACTCCTACTATATGTGGATGGTCTATTTTAATAGGTATGGATGGGTTGATTGCTGATACGAAGAGGAAACTTTCTGTCGAGTTTGAAATGCAAGACTTGGGTATGATGCACTATTTCTTAGGCATGGAGGTGTGGCAAAATATGGATGGAATCTTACTTGGACAAGGGAAGTATGCATTAGAGATTCCAAAAAGATTCGGGATGGTGGACTGCAAGGCCATAACCACATCTATGGCATCGAACCTGAAGATATTGAGTGACGCTTCATCAGAAGCAGTTGATGCTACGATGTATCATCAGATGATTGGGTCCTTGATGTACCTAAAAAAATGAGACCAGATATTTGCTTTGCTATGAACACCTTCATCCAGTTCCTGACAGATCCGAGACATGTTCACTTGATTGCTGCAAAGCATATTCTGAGGTACCTGAAGGGTACAGTTGATTATGGGCTCAAGTACAAAGCAAATCAGAAGATTAACCTGGAGGGTTATGTTGATTCAGATTAGGCAGGAAATGCATCAATAGGAAGAGAACTTGAGGGTGTTGCTTCAATATGGGATCAGGTGTGATCTCTTGGTTTAGCAGGAAGCAATCTTGTGTGGCACTGAGTACAGTTGAGGCAGAGTATGTCGCAGCTTGTTTATCTAGTTGCAAGGCAATGTGGCTGAGAAATCTACTGTCTAATTTATTTGATCTCCAGTTGGATGCTACTTGTAGATATTGTGACAACCAGAGTTGTGTGAAGTTGTCATAGAACCCAATGTTCCATGACAAGTTGAAGCATATCAAGATCAAGTATCACTATATCAGGGATATGGTGCAGAGAGGAGCGGTGAAGCTCCAGTATGTTGCAACGAAAAAATAAATAGCTGATGTGTTAACGAAGCCATTGGCTAGAGTGAATTTTGAGTACTTGAGGGAGAAGCTTGGTGTTATTCAGATCGAGGTTCCCTCCAAGGGGAAATGATGAGACCGAGAGACATTCTGATATGGTGAGAGGATTAGGTTCCTTCCATGGTCAGATGTAAGGGCTGAGCCATTTTGTCATGGTGAGAGGATTTGGTTCCTTCCATGTCAGATATGAGTGCTGAGCCATTCTGGTGTGATGTGTTTACACATGGTCAAATGTGAGCAATGGGCCTCTCTGACAAGATGAGGTTAGATGTGAGTGTTGGGCATGCCTTTCTGACAAGATGAGGTCATATGTAATAGTTGGTCAGGCCATTCTAACTTAGGGTCAGATATAAGCACTGATGAATACCTACATGAAGGGTAGGCCTACAACCAACATGAAAAAGGGCTGACTCTGTAGAACTTCCTGTGATGAAAAGAATTGAGAGATAACATCGATGATGATGATCCAAATCAAGTGATGATCTAGATGTGATGATAATCCAGACTTGATGATGATCCAAATCAAATGATGATCCAGATTTGATGATGATATAGTGATGATGATCCAGCAGTAATGTTCGAGCAGTTGTGATGATCTAGATCCCGTGATGAAGAAGACTTGAAGAAGAAGATGACTTAGAAGAATACTTGAAGACAATGATGGATTAGAAGAAGACTTGAAGATGAATACAAATTGAAGATGACGATGATGAGATGATCTAGTGGACACAGAGAAGAAGACCAATGCTGAAAATTGTGTCGAAAGAATACCTTCCTAGTTAAGAGGGAGTGTTGATGTATTTGTAACTTCAGAATGTATTCACCTATGTATATCATGTCGTGTACCCTGGTGTTTATTTCGGGAAGTGTCCATAATGTATTTGAGTCATGTCATGCCCCAATGTTCCTATCAGAAGGTTCCATAATGTAAAAAAGTCATGTCAAGTCATTGTGGGTAACCCTCCTATTATTCAAGGGTTAAAGTCCCTGCAGTTCCAGGGCACTAGGGTTATTAGACTCTCCTAGAGAAGTCAGGCCTAGTATGGTTTAGTCAACTTGGGAATTAGTATAAATAGAGAGTGAGCCTCTCTATTTATCACACACTCACTCACACTCAATTGTAGCACATAGCTGAGGAAGAAGAAGACATTGGGGGTAGGAATAAAGAGGTTACTGCTGTTGGGATATCATCTTACTATTTTGGGGATTTTCTATTTGGTGTTGATTCTATATCCGAGGAAGTTGTGGTGTTTTATCCATTTATGGTTTCCCCAAGGAAAAACACTGTTTTCTTTGTTTCTTTTTTTTGATTGTTATGATTGTTATTCTCTTAGTTAAAGATCCTAATAATGCTAGCTTAATGTTAAAAATCTAATAGACTAGATATTTTCTATGCAAATTCATGCTATGTGATGGCCAAGGGAATCGTGATGGTCCATGACCTTGTAAACAAATGGTGTGAACTTAGGCCATAAATTTAAACACTATACCCTAGTGTGGGCCAAGAGATCGATTATCGATGTTATAAATCTCAAAATACAAACATATCCCACTTGTAGTTGAAATAATATTCCCTCCATAGAGATTATGTGTTGTCTCAAGGCCTTATGACGCATCACTCATGAGCCACATTATTACATGTAGGATAGAGTTTCCATACATAGTTCTTATGTATTGGTAGTCTAGGTTAACATGCATGGACCATCAACTGCAAAGAAAATTAATATGGCATGAGACACTAAATTTAGTTCGTCGGCCATGCTATAGGCCACAATAATCATCCTTATAAATGTTACACATATTGAAATGGACACCCTATCTTACTTGTAAGGTAAAGTAATTGTGTAGGTTCCTACACAAGGACCATGACAACATAAGGTCCTATATTTTTCCTTATACCGTGGAATGGTCCTCATGATCCATCCCTAATGTGCCCCTCCTCAATGTGGTTGCCACATATCACATGTAGGCAGCTCAATATTCTCTACACAGGCCCTATGCAATGACATGCATTATTATGAAAAGACCACGAGCCCCATTAAAAAATGTTTTATCCCAACAACATGGGTTTTGGTATCAAATTATAGATTAATGAAAAATAAGCACCTATGACGGGCACCAAGAACCATGTCTAGTGTTCTAATTAACTTCAAAACTACCACCATATCCCACTTCCAAACCAAATATTCCCTATGGAGGGTCAATATGGTGGTTTGGGACCACACACATGTAACATATCTCCATAGTAAAATGCTACACTGTAAGGTCTTATATTTTTCATTATACCATGTAATGGTCCTCAAATTCCAACCCTAATGGACCCCTCCTCAACTTGTTGGCCATATCTCACATGTAGGTAAAGGATTCCATAGATAGGCACTATGCACTAATGTGGGTTACTATGCAAAGAGCATGAGCACCATAGGAATATGTTCTATCCCAACACATGGGTTTTTTTATCAAATGAAGGATTAGTGACCAAGGAGAATCCAGAATGTGACGAATCTCATAATAGACACCATATCGCTATGACAAGAAAAAGGTGGACTAGGACCTCATGGATGGTGTATGTAGAACCCAAAAGTCGCATGTTATAGACTAAAACTTTGGATAGTCACCCTGTAATATGAATTGGGTCATGAGAAGCATCCTTGGTGTACTAAACCTTCAAAGGTGATACTGCATCTCAATCACACGCCAAATACTTCCTATGCATGGGATATGTTGTGGGATTTTTAAATGAGATATAACCACCTCACCAAAAATTCCAAATTCTCGTGACTTTTAAGGGAGGTTTTTAAAAAATCACCTTAAAAGATGACTTTTAGGGGGGCTTCGAGTCAACCCCCCCAAAACAAATTCATGACAATTGGAATTTTGATGGTGGATTTATCACAACAGCCCCCACAATTCCAAATTCCCATAACTTTTGGGGGCTACTTTAAAACAACCACCCAAAAAATTCCAATTATCATGCCATTTGGGGGCGTCTTTCAAACAACCACCCCCAAAAGTCAAATTATGACTTTTGGGGCGGCTTTAAAATAATCGTGACCAATAGTTGATTGATCATTACTTTTTTTTTTTGGTGGGGGGGGCGGGGGGGCAGGGGTTTAAAATTTTCCTAAAAAATAACCTTTAGGGGGGGCGACTCTTTCCAACCCCTCCTCCCCCCAAATCCCAACAGGACTTTGGGGGGGGGGGAGAGAAGGGTTTAAGAACCACCCCAAAAATTCTTGAGGATTGGAATTTGGGGGGGGTTTCTAAAAACCGGTCCCAAAAGTTCAATTCTGATTACTTTTGGGGTTTTTTTTAAGAATCATCGTAAAAATTTCAATTCTTGAGACTTTTTTGGGGGGGTGGGTGGTTAAGAAGTTCCCCCAATGGCCTAAAAAATTTCTTAGGGCGAGGGGTTAGAAAGACAGACGTAAGGTAAAACCGCCTTGAAAATGTCTCTATGAGCGTTTTTGAAAAAACCCCTCCAAAAGTCATGAGAGTTGAACTTTTGGGGGTGGTTTTAAAACAAAAGCCCCCCAAAGTCTAATTCTCATGACTTGTGGAGTCAGTTTTATAATAACCTCTCCAAAACATCCAATTTTCATAAGTTTGCAGGGGGGGGAGGGGGTTACTAAAAGTGCCGCAAAATTCTAATTTTCATGACTTTTGTTTTAGGGGAGGGTTTAAAATAACCACCCCGAAAAGTCTAATTCTCATTACTTTTGGGGGAGGCGGGAGGAGGGGGGGTGGTTTAAAATCCTCCCCAAAAGTCTAATTCTCATGAATTTCAGGGGGATTTTCTTAAAACCACCCCCAAAAGTATAGTTTTCATGACTTTTGCGGGCATTTCTAAAAAACACCCCCAAAAGTATAATTTTCATGAATTTTGGGGGAATTTTCTAAAAACCACCCCCAAAAGTATAATTTTCATGACTTTGAGGGGTGGAGCAGATTTAAAACACCCACCCCCAAAATCATAATTCTCATGACTTTTGGAGGGTATGGGGGTTTCTAAAAAGCACCTTCAAAAACAATTATAGGGGGGTCTTTCTAACCCCCTCTGTTAAAAAAAAAGTCATGAGAACTATACTTTTGGGGACAGTTTTAAACCTAGTTCCCATAAGAGTGCTTACGTCATATTGACGTGAACCTCCATAGGGCCACATGCATTTTGGACGTGCACTCTCACTCAAAATAATGATGCAGAGAGACAATGGCAATGCCATCCTGTAACCAAGTCTTACTTCAGAATCCTTCACCATTTTTTTGCAAAGAAGATACACCCATTTTATTTGGAGATTGAGAAGGAAATACCGCGCAGAGGTGGGAATCCTGTGTCTATAAAACATCTATATGAGAGATCTGATGAGTACATTAGTATTCCAGACAAAATCTGGTGGGGGCCACGCTATGTACTGATGTTTCAGGATCAGGATGGGGGTAATGAACATCCCAGCTTCACGAATTCTTGTTATAATTTATATCGTATCGAAGTTTCTGAAAGAGTCCAGTTATATAAGGCGAGGGTCAAGGATAACAGCAAGAGGATTCTGGAGCACTCAGAATGGGATAAATTTTTGGACTTCTGGAAAATTGAGCAAGACACGGGTGTGAAAAGAAGTGTGATGGAAATTTTTGTAGAAGGTTTTCATGCGGTATGGGTAGGGAAGAGCAGAACCAGCCAGATCAACATAGAAGTGGCCCAAAAGGCCTGCTCGGTCTCCATATATCACTTGATTCATATTTTTATGTAATTGATGAATGTCATGAAACTACATTTGGTTTACGGCGTCTCTAAATGCTTTTGCATGCATTTCAAAGTATGCATATTAATGGAATTCCTCGTGTTTTTAGAAGAGTAATAAAATTACAATTTTGTTTTAAAATGCAAGAAGAGTGTTTAGTGAGTTTTGTGTGATAGTTTTGATGGTTGAGTTATTTGAGTTATATATATAAATTTAAATATATATTCCTGAAATAACTGTTTCTATTACCTATCAATATTATATTGTGTCTTGGCTTTGTTCAGTTCAGCAATTACTCGTATGTGTTCTCCTTTCCCCTTGGTAATCAGATAGGAGTTGGATCCATGTAACCAGAAAATATATTTTATAGTACCATAGCTTTTAGACATGATTTTACATAGGAGTAAAGATAAAACAATGGACAAAACTAAATAAATAAATGTAAACTAATAGATTGAATGGATTCTATTGAAGAAGGGTTTTATTCAGGTTTTTCGGTCGCATTCTTTATCTTGAAACTTTAGTTGGGTGGATGGGTAGAAGTTGTTTTTAACATTTTTTATGCAGGGGCCAAAAAGACTAGAAGCCTATAAAGATGAGTGTTTATCCAAGGGGTCATGTATAGAGTATATTCAATAGCATGAAAGCTAGATATATTAATAAATTGTGATTTAGTAGGATCGAAAAGTTTATAAACCTATGAAGATGAGCATCTATCCCAAAGATGCCCTAACCTTAAAGCCTTGTCACAACAATTTTTTGGTTTTTTCAAATTCAAATCCAAATTACAACTAACACTTTATACATATGAGATTTCTCAATCTTTCTCCATGGGTTCCTTCAATATTAGCATCCTATGTTGACAACGATAAGATTTGATTTAAATGTTGGTGTAAATGCATTTCTTCCTTGGTAATTTGAAGGACACTACATGTACCTTTAGAAATTCTATGTTTTCTGTGAAATGCATTGCACTGCTTTGTAAAGTTTAATTGCAATGATTTTTTTCAAAACCCTGAAGTTAAATATTGATGTACCACAAGAAGATGGTGATAAAGAAGTTGAGGTAGTCTTGTTTTTTCATACCATTTGAATATTTTTGTTTTGTAGTTGTTTCATTGCTATGAGTCTCTTAGTTTTAAGTTCGTGATAAAGAAGTTGAGGTAGTTCTATTTTTCATATCATTTGAATATTTTTGTTTTGTAGTTGTTTCATTGCTGCAAATCTCTTAATTTCAAGTTGGTGATAAAGAAGTTGAGGTAGTCCTGTTTTTCATATCACTTGAATATTTTTGTTTTGTAGTCATTTCATTGCTTCGAATCTCTTAGTTTCAAGTTGTAGGAGATGATTGCCTTGCCTATTTTGGAACTATTTTTGGCTTATGAAGTTAGAAAGTATTGGAACTCAATAATGGTTTGCTTTGAGTGAGATTTGCACTCATACTCAAACCTAAGTCTACCTTGCAACTTTGATTAATGATGTATAATTTTTCATCAAATCCTTGGTTTTGGCATGGAATATTTATAAAAGTGTTTATTATATATATGAATGAATAGGTTTTTCATAATAGTTATGTCGATGCAAATTTATAGAATATGTTTTCATAGAATATTTATAGAAGTTTTTATTATTATGTATGAAATAATAAGTTTTTCCAAATTGTTATGAAGATGTATATTTTATCCATTTTTACTTGGACTTTTTAGCCTATGTTAGTTAGTTGTTTGGCATATTATTTTGTTGTGGGCCATATTATTGTTTATCTTATGTTAATTCATTTTTTATTAGATGTTAATCGACTGTCTAAGATACAATATGATTTTTGATATATTTTAAAGTAATTTTTAATTGTTATTAGATTTTTGTTGAAACATGAATATAACTTTCACTTTCACCTCTCTATTTACTAGTTAAGCTTAGTTTAATGATTTCTAAAGTTTTTGGATATTTTGGCATTCTGAGTTATTAATCCCTTCATCCATAAAATTTAGGGATTTATGGATAATAGTAACCTTAGGAGTTCACCTACCACTAATGCATGGTTAATTAGGGATAATTTTCCTTGTTTCTAGGTATTTCCCCTTAACTCTAAACATTTACCTAAGGTTCACTTTTGTTCTAGCTAAGTTAGACCTCTCTATTTGGGCATATGGCAAGTGTATGCATTTTTGTAATCTCTTTTTCCTTGTTTCGAGGGATTTCTCCTTAATTCAAGATATTTACCTAAGCTTCCCCTTTTTTCTAGCTAAGTTAAACCTATTTATTTATGCAAATGGATAGTGTATATATTTTTTATTTTTGTAATCTCTCCTCACATGATGAGCCTTTAGAAATTAATGATAATTATTATTTGCAACAATATTTCTCTTCTTTCATATCTTTCTTTGCAATTGATTGATGTATTGATTCATGCCTGGATTCTAGATCTCTCATAAAATATTACATGTAAGTAATTATTTTGAAAAATTAAACTTATTTTATATATAAATATATAAAGTTTTTCAAAGTATTATGTAGAATTACATGTCCTCTGTTTATATATGAATGTTCATTGTGTGATCATCCATTGTTTGACCATTGTTAACCCCCCCTCATCCTTCTCTCTATCTCCCGACTTACTAAGACATTGTCTCGCTCTCTTTCCCCCTTTCTCCACTAACCACCAATCTCTTGATGTCCCCATTGGTATCTAAATTTAATCCCTTAACACTCCCTCTTCATGTCTACCTCTAACCACTTACCACCCCCACGAACCCTTTAATGGAATCGTCACCAAACCAAACAATATAGTTACATAATGCATGTGCATTTATGTCAAAAACACGTAAAATTTTGTTTAAATAAAAATGAGTTCTTGTTATTATGAAAAAAATGTTGTACATGTTATTATCACATATGATACTAAGCCCCCAAACTTCATTTTGCATACCCTCTAAAACACCTAGACACTTGCACATTAATCTTACCCCTCCCCTCTCCCAAAATCCTAACACCACCTTTCCTCACACACACACACACACACACACATCCCTGTGTCTCCCCCAACCACTAACACCCCCCCTGCTCTCTATCTCTCTTCCCCCAATATTCTCCCTAACTTGAATACTACCCCCCTCCCCCACCACTTCCCTGCTTACTATTTCTAGCCCTTCTCCACTCTCTCTAACTCCCCAACTCATCCAACTTCCTATAATCCCAAGCCCCCTATATTTTCCCCAACCCTCCCTCTTCGTCTCTCTCTCTCTCACACATACACACACCCACACACATCCATAGGTCACACCATACCACTAATACCGCCCCCTCTATATATCTCCCTCTTTCTCTCACACACACATCACTATGTCTCCCCTTACCACTAACAGCCCCCTCCCATCTCTCACTACCTATAATCCCTACCCCCTATCTATTCCCCCCAACCCCCACCCTCTCTCTCTCTATCTCTCT
>LPNX010149076.1:86919-113694 GCA_001517045.1 Pseudotsuga menziesii
GGGGCTAAGACCTAGGGAGTGCTTGTTAATTCCCCCCAAACATTGAATGATCCCTCAAACATGGAACTACCTTCTTAAATGCTCCTAAACGATATTCAAGCATAGCGTGTATGTGTTATAGATGGTAAAAATGTGCACACATTTTTGTTAATATTAGTGCGTGTGTTTCATTTCTCAGTATAAACAACAACAATCCATGTTCAAGAAGCACTCTATCAGA
Organism: Pseudotsuga menziesii; assembly: GCA_001517045.1. Lineage (NCBI taxonomy): Eukaryota > Viridiplantae > Streptophyta > Pinopsida > Pinales > Pinaceae > Pseudotsuga > Pseudotsuga menziesii. The sequence continues at coordinate 87,140 of LPNX010149076.1, forward strand.
TTTCAAGCATGTTTCACAGGACGCATGTAATTTAGGTTTCAAATAGTGTGCTCATTCTCTTCTTCATTATATTATCATACAAAATTTTGATTTCATTAACCATGTCCATCCCAAGTGTCTAAGGGTTACTTGGAGCATGGTATACATTGAGGATCAAGAAAGAAAGAAAGAATTGAGCAATGAAGAAACCAATTGAGAAAGAAAGAAACCAAGCTTGGGGAATCTCCCATTGAGGAACACCATAGAGAATCTCAACCATTCATGTTTTTATTGAAATGGAGGATCTAGCAAAGTAAATTAGCTTGGTCATTGTGGTGGAGTATCTGGACACAATTGAAAAAGAAAGAAATCAATCTTGGGGAATCTTCGATTGAGAAGCACCCTAGAGCATCTCCACAATTCTTTTTCTTGCAATTGAGGAGCTAGAAAGGGAAATATTTCATTGGTCATTATGGTGGAGTATGTAGACACAATTGAGAAAGAAATAAACCAATATTGGATAATCTCCCATTGAGGAGCACCATAGAGCATCTTTACCATTGTTTTATTGCAATTGAGGATCTAGGAAAGGAAACATTCCTCCCAATCTTCCCCCTAACTCGAGTATCTAGACATAATTGAGCAACGAAAAGACCAAACTTGGGGAGTCTCCCATTGAGGAGCACCATAGTCCATATCCACCATTTTTCACTAGTAGCATATGTCCTTTATATGTGTGCCAGAGTTTATCAATAAATGACATCATTTACCTTATAGAGTGTTGCAACCGCACAAACATATATGTTATGATGTGCTGAAAATTCGAAAACCCAATTTAACGGAACCTAATTTTATATTTGTTTACACAATTTTATATAGTGAAAACTTATATATTCTGAAATCTTATTCAATTACCTAACTCTTTCCTTTTTACTTCATCTTCAAATCGGTTAGGTAAGTACCTCAAATTGTCACTTAAAGTCATAAATTCCATGTTTTTTAAGTGTTATGTGGCATCTAAAGTTCCTTTAAAGGAGTCCATGATTGTGCGTTGGCCCTTTACCCTTTCAGTATGTCCATCTGTTTCTGAATGATATGAATTACTGGAACTCAACTGTCTACCTAAACCTTCAAATAAGGCTTTCTAGAATTTCCCTGTAAATCTTGTGTCCCTATCTAAGACTATTACTTTTGGTACACCATGTAACCTGAATATCTCTTTCATAAAAATTTCAGCAATGTTAACAAATTTATAGGTAGATTTAACAAGAATAAAATGAGAAGCCTTACTTAACTTATCAACTATGACTATGATTTAATCATGTTTTCAAAAATTATTTGGTAGGCATGTTATAAAATCTATACTAATTGTTTCCCACTTCCATTGTGGAATAGGTAGTGGTTGCAACAGTCTTGCTGGATGTTGATGTTCACGCTTAACTTGCTGACATTCTATGCATTGAACTAATTAATATGCCACTTATTTCTTCATGTCTGGACAAAATAAATATTTTATGATCATTGTGATCATCTTCTCGTATCAAGGATTTCTTGAATACAATCGTTTATGTAACTCATTCATCACCACAAATTTGATTTCTATTGTATTTGGTATGTTTAACTTAGTTTTATGCAGCAACAAACCTCGTTTATTTAAGTTGAAATCTATTTTTACTTGATTCTGTTAATTTTTAGCAGTCTTTTCTTTTAAAATTTGGTATTTCCTTGTCACAATTTGTTGCACTTAGGATCTGATTTTCCAGATCAGATTCATAACTGCTACTTATAAATAATAAATTTGTGTGACGACTCAAAGGATATAGAACTTTTTTTTCCTTTCCTTTTATGTGTTTGATTTCAAAATCATATTCACTTAGGAAACACAACCATATTTCCTATCTAGCATTTAAATTTTATTGGTCAAATACATATATTAGACTTATGTTATCTGACATAAGTAGAAATTTACTTCCAATGAGGTAATGTTGCCACATTTTTAATGTGTGGATTATGGCAGTAAGTCCCAATTCATTCATGTTCCTTTAATATTCTAGATTCATAAGCTATAGTGTAATTTTCTTGTATTAATACCCCACACAATCCTTCTTTACAAGTGTCGGTGCATATGGCGAAATCCTTGAAAGGATCAACAATTTTAGGATAGGGGCAGTAGTTAGCAGGTGTTTTAATTTATTAAATCTTTCCATACAATGTTTCAGTCCATTCAAACTTTTTTCCTTTCTTCTGTAATGAAGTTATAGGGTAGGCTATCTTAGAAACACCTTCGATGAACTTTCGGTAGTATCTGATAATCCCCATAAATGATTTTATGCTAGTTACTATAATGTCCCCAAAAATTTAAAAAAAAAAACTTATAGGCTAGTAGAAAACTACCCAAAGAGGATCATTATTACTTTTGTGAAATTACATGCACTACTTAACTTTTGATCTCTTCAGAAACTGCTCATACTGTCTTGTTAATCTCTTATCCATTCAATGATTATTAGTTTGTTTACTTCTTATCTCTTAATTCTATTATTTAAAATATTTGTACATCTTAGTTATTACTGTCGGTGAGTTAGTGAATTGTATAGTTCATTGATTTACTTTTGAACATGTGTACTCTGTTTATTAAGTATAACTAACTTAACTTTGTTGATGGGAATAAAGTGGTGGAGTTGCAGGACTAGTTCTCCCATGACGATCTAAGAGGTAAGGTATTACTTGGTTATTGTTATAGCTGATTTTACCACTCCAGGTGAATCACTCATGTATGGCCTTCCTCTATCCCTCTGCAGACTCCTTAGACCCCTAGGACCATTTTTTTTCCTTTGATGTTTCCTTGACCATCCCTAAAAGCATGTGAAAATTAATACATGTGACTTTTAAATGTTTAATCATGTATATACGTGGGTTTGACCCCTAAAACCACATACATTGGGATGTGTGCATAATCCAAATTGTTTTGGAGTTTTCCTTGACATGGATCTGACTCACTTAACTCCTGGCCTTCCATATGCCTTGAGATCGCTCGGATTCAACCTTTCATTACCCCATTGAAAAGCTATATAATGAACTCTTTGGGACATTGAAGGCATAAGAGACAATTGAGAGCAAAGAAACTATAGTCCATTATTACCGGAACTTGTGCTTGAGTCTGCATCCCTTTGTCCCTTGGAGCACTTTTGTGTTCTTCCCAAGATTGCCTTTTGCTTGTGAGCTTGCTATGGAGAGATGGAGGATTGAGGTGGTGGAGGCCCAAGTGGGGGATTCAGTTTCTCCAATTCACAGACATTCCGATGGAGGTTGTATTCATTGTAATCTCTGATTTTATATTAATAGAAATATCTTTTCCTGTCCAATAATGTATGTTTGAATGAATATTTTATCCATGGATGATTTAAAATGCTTATACATTGTTGATTATATATGATAGAATAGATCTAACACCAATATATATAGTATTCTTGTCTTGTTTACTTGTTGTTGAGGAAGTGATTAATCAATTCAAGCTGAAGTTGGAAAGCTCAACGGGAATCTACTTCAACTGTCCGGAATAAGGTATGAGGTTTGATCCTTTAGTTTTAGATATTTAATTTCTATTGCATATTGGAAAGAATTGATTTTTGGAGTCAAGCTGTCTGTTGTGGTACCCCAACATTAGAGGAATTTTGGGGTCTAAAATGGGCGTCCTAAGGAAAATAATAAAATAATAGTTAAAAAATAAAATAATAGTTAAAATAATAAAATAATATTGATTAATTTTGGAGGAAGAAAGAAAAAAACTACTTTTGGTGTTCGTATTTTCGACATATCTCCCTGTGTTTTTACTCAAATTTCGATCGGGAGAGCTCGTTGGATGCGGAATTTGATTCCGCATCCAACGAGTACCCACACTGCATACTTTTGATGGACCCCGATACCACAAAAACAAGAAATACCTGAAAAAAGTATCATCATCATGTTTTTTCAAGTATTTCTTGTTTTTGGGGTAGTGGGGTCCGTCAAAAGTATGCAGTGTGGGTAATCGTTGGATGTGGAATCAAATTCCGCATCCAACTAGCTCTCCTGATCAAAATTTTAGTAAAAACACAATGAGATATGTCAAAAATACAAACAAAAAAAGTAGTTTTTTTTAATGACAAATATATCAATTCAACCATTATGGTTGACTTATTTTATTGAAATTCTATTGGTTCTTGAATTCCAACTCACAAAAACTTATTTTGGCACATTTTCTTATAAGGCCCATTTTAGACCCCAAATTTCCTCTAATGGCCCTAGGAATTTCTGTCCGTAATAGAATTGGTGACTCCGCTGGGGAGTTCCTAGTAGTTTTTCTTTGGGGGTTTTCTATCGACATTCAATGGCTTTGAATTGCTCTTTTTCTCTTGTTTCTATGTCAGGTTTGGGGGCATGTTTGTTTGGTAGTGTCTGATTGGTGTGAAGTTTGTCTCAGCTTGTCTGTTTGCCTTTATCGTTATGCACCTTTCTTCCTGTATGCGAGTTTTGAACTCACAATAGCGTATATACATGGGTTTCACTACTATTTCCATGTACACATGTGGGTTTACTGCTAACACTCGTGTATTCCATTAGCTTTTACTTTTAGAGGAAGTTGAATGGTTGCTGGGTGAATTTTGATGATTGCTGAGTCTCCTTTGATATTCCCAGAGTCTGTATACACCTCTGTTTCTGACCAGCATTGCAACATTGGGCCTCAGAGGGCCATGAAGATCAGCTAGCAGAGCCAAGTTTCCCTCTACCCAGCAGGAAGGAAACTGTGAATGACAGAAAATTCTCAGAAAATTTTCTAAGTGCTAGGACCATCAGCTCATCAGGAAACTAAGTGGGAAGCTCCTCCGATGCAATGGAGAGCTAGGAATAAGTTTCCCCGACGGAGGACAGTCGAAAGAAATTTGTGAAAAGTTTTCTAAGTGTTCGTGAGATCGTTAGCAACGAACAGTGGAGGTTGGGGCCACAATTTCAATGGAGATTAGTTGAAGACCACTAAAAAACCAGCTCAATTAGTTGAAAAATCCTTTGACATCGACCATTGGTGGTCAGTGAAGAATAGTTGACGAGAACACCGAAACATATGCGATAGTTAGTCAATAAAGTAGCCGACATGGCGGTGGAATGAAAGGAAAGTTTGGAATTCATCGAAGTTCAGAAGTTGTCGACGGTTGGCGGAAGATAAAGGAATTTTCATCAAAAATTAGTTGTTTGGACCACCAACACGTCACTAAAATTTAGTTGATTGGATCGGTGAAAACTAGAATATGGAGTCACTAAAATGTCACCGCTGTTGGTGAAAATTAATTGATGGCGCAGCTGACGCAGCAGTAGACAAAGAAGGAAGTTTTTCCGAACTGTCAGCAAAAATTAGATGATGCAGGTGCCGATACGTCGGTGGGAGAGAGGAGAAAGAGGAAAATTTTTCCAAAAATTTTCTAAGTATGGAAATTGTCGGTGAAATTTAGTTAATGGGATCCTCGATGGGCATCGAAAAAATTTAGTTGACGAGTCGATCGATACGTCACAGAAAAATAGATGAACAGATCATCAATGAGTAGAGGAGGAAAATAGTTGTTTTGATCGCCGAAATGTCAACCCCATTTAGCCAGAAGGGCTTCCAATATCATCAGTGGAAAATAGGTGAAGGCCGAGCCATAGTTTCGGCATAGATCTCCTGAAGATCGTCGAAACATTGGTGAGAAACAAGGGATGAAGGTGTCGATGTGACAATGAGAGTTAGGGGATGGGAGTTCCGACACAGAGGAAATCACCAGAAGGAAGTTGAAACAATGGAGGAAGTTAGTTGATCAAGGAGCCAATGCGGCGACAAACAAGGAAGGAAATTTTTTGAAAATTTTTCCAAGTGCAGAAAACATCGAAAAATTTTAGTTGATGAGATTGTCGATGAACGTCATCAAAAAAAGTTAGTGTTTTGGACCACCAATGCGTCAGAGAAGATTAGAGGATTGGATCACTGACACGTTAGAAGAAATTAGTTGATGGGTCTACTAATGTGTCGGGAGAATTTAGCTGTCTTGAGTGCCAATGGACATCAGAAAAGTTTAGTTGTTTGTGAGTCTGCCGTTGCGGCTGTCAACTGGACTATCACTCCAACGATTAGAGCTTTCAACTGCTGATAGTGCTCCAGTCACCGACACTGTGGACACATTCAGTTTTGATCGTTGATACATAGTGCTTAGAGGTTCCAACCGCCGACAGGTTGTATGGTCCGTGGAACCCACTGATGGTTTGTTGCCTGTCATTATGGATGCCTAAGGAACTATCCACCCAATGGATAGTGCTCCCAATCACTGATACACCATAGTCCTTGGCATCGCTAATAACAGTCAGAGAGTTAGATAACCAGGGATCTGATGCATCGAAAAGTTCTAGATGATAGGGCCATCGATGAGCGCTAGAGGAAAATTATTGTTTGGATCACCAAAGTGTCGGAATTTTAGATGGGATGAGGCCCAATTTGAAGAGGGAAGTTTTGGTTCTTCGAGTGGGATATTCTCAGTGATTTTCAACTATTTTCCTATGGATTTTTCAGTAGTTTTAGGGCTGAAAAGGAAAAAAATTCTAGGTGGTTGAAGTTGGCAATTTGGACCAGAATACAGTGGTATGTAAAAGTGTATAATTTTTGGTGAAAATCATCATTCTAGAAGTGGTGTGGTTTTCACATCCAAAGTCAGAATGGAGCATGGGGATAGGTGTTGGAAATCTTGTCCAGCAGGGAAGAAGGGAGAATCACCAAAATTTGAATGAGGAGCAGAGAAGTACTGGCGGTTGCTAAAAAGAATTATGTTGCTGTCCATATGGACAATTTGAGAGTTGCATGCCTAGAGGTAGCAAGGACTATGAAATTGAACCAGCTGTTATGCGGAAGAGGAATTCCAAGCAAAGATGAGGGTTTTGAAAAGGAAAGTCCCTTAAACCCTATATTGCTAACTATAATATATTTTATAAGCTTGTGTACATAGAAATTATGGCATGGTGATGCTGAAAATGCATTGAGATAATGCTTGTTTATCATGACTAACTAATGGCTGAAATGATGAATTGATAATAATTATAGAACCATTTCAAGAGATGTTATGAATGCAGGATTGTAAATGCATGAAAAGGGTAGTCATGATCGATTGGCTCCTAGAAATGCTCTATGGAAGGGCAAGGTGGTACAAATGATACGCTTGTGAAGTAAGGAGTATCTAAACACTTCATTTAAATTGCATAAATGATGTGACTTTGCAATTTTAGTATGAGGATGATTCAAGTGAAGTAAATGAGTTTTGGTAATATTGATGCGATTAAAAGTTGGAAGTATTTGAATTCTATAATTATGAAAATGATTCAGTGATTGTTGCAGCAATGAAAAAGTTATATGCATCAAGACTCACACTTGTTTGGCTGATTGAGGTTCAGGTTTCAGGTAGATTGGTTGGGGCATGGAAATATGGGTAAGACCATGACAAAGGATGAAATATACCCTGTGAAAGAGCGAAACCTCAAAGAAGAGTCTCATGGATGTGAAATTAGTCTGTATGTAGAATGACTTGTCAGTTTGAATTTGTAAATTTCAAATTTGAGAAATTGCTGACAACTACTAATCACCATTTGCTTGCATAGAATTGTGTCAGGAGGATTCATTGTAAGTGGGTGTTCATGTTATGCTAGTAAGCATAAAAATCATATTGGGCATAGTGGTGCTACTTACAAGATACCAACAAATGAGTATCACCTCATTTCTAAGAAAATCAATTTCTATAGTAGATAGAGTTGCAAATTCATATTGAATTTTAATTACCAATGCCATTGCTTGATTATGGAACAACCAAATTTGGATTGTATTAGTAGATACTGATTGATTGTTTGACTACTTGATGAATGTGCCAGGGGTACACATTGCAAGAAGAGCATGTGTGATGGCATGTAGGAGCCAAACTTCACGGGGAGGTTTTCCCCTATCTTGGAAATGGGTTTTGGGTTAAACTCCACTGGAGATTTTGGAAATGTGCGATTTGCACTACATGTTTGGTAAGAAACATGAGTGAGATGGTATAGATTATGTCGGTAAGACATGTGTGGATATGGAATGTGAAAGGAGTTGGGATGGCAAACCAAGGGACTGTTAACTCAGAGAAGGGAGCCCCCATTCCTCCTTAATGGAGGAATGCTGCATCAGCAAATGGATAAGTGTTCTATGACCCTAGCTAAGAATATGCATGTAAAATTGTTAAATTCCATATGCAGATCATGTTTTGATTTTATTTCCATTATGACCAATTGCTTAAGTATGAATAGGGCCTGCATGGCTCACATTGGAAAGGGGTGCACACTTTTCTCGATGTCAAGTCATGAAAGGGTTTTCAATATTGACTACACCCTAGGGAGTGGATGCACTCCTAGTTTCTCATTACTTGATAGTGAATGATATGAAATATGATTACAGTTTTAGAGAAATAACACTGATGAGTTTGCTTATATTGCTTGTGTTGACAGGCTAAACAAATGCAGTTTGGTGTTGTACACTAAAGGGAAAAGGATATTGTGGAGATTGTGGGGATGTTATAGTGTTGGCTTGATGACCTGCAGTCTGATAAACCCAATTGTTAGCTGTCTTGGTTGAGTATCCTGATAAACCTAGTAGTGTATTGGCTTGATTGCCTGCATCCTGATAAACCCAATTGTGCATTGGATTGGGTGGAAAGTCTGATAAACCCAACTGTAGGTTTTCTTGACTGTGCTCGATATGTATATAAGGATGTGTCGAAGATGTCACTGAAATAGGGCTGATATAAGTGCATATGTTGATATAAGTGCATGTCCTGATAAACCCAACTGTGTTGGCTTGGCTAATTTGTTGATGTCCTAATGAACCCAACTGTGTTGGCTTGGATGATTTGTTCCTTCCTAGTCAACGTGAAGGTGTACTGGCTGGAAATTAATTATTTGATGTTGAGGCACAACCTAATTGCTAACCTAACATCCAAGTCCACGGGAAATTCCAAGGCTTGCAAATCAAAGTGAGACCCTGTGGACCAACGAGGAAATGCATAGTGCAGATAAGTATTGGATTATCTTGCAACTTCTTGCTTTTGAATATACTTGTGTATATGGTTTGGTTATAATATTCTAACTCTTGTTTAGAGACAAACCGATGAGAATAAACTAAACATGCGAATCTATTCAATGTTTGAATATAGTTCTTGCTTGGAGTGAGGAATATGAGGGAATCCTAGAGGTGCATGTGGACATGTGACTATCCTGAAGAGCTCAAAGTGAGAAATAATGAAAAAGGTGCTAGTGAGACTGTGAAGGCCCTAGCAGTCAAGAGTTGTAGACAAACCATGTGGGGAGGCTCCATGGTTGAAAGGTATGGAATAGACTGGAGACACTAAGTGTCATGGCCAAGAAGGGTTGGTCCAGCATTCACAGTGAAGTGACAGAGGCTAAGAGCATGAAAACCACAGTGGTGGTGTGAGTTCCAGAAAGGAACAAGACAAAGAAGGAAAAAACTCCGGCTGCTCTCTCTTTCCTTTTTTATGATATATATATATATATATATACTTATGGATTGTGAAAACGGAATATTGTTGAATGTATGTATGGCTGAAAATAGAATGTGTTTATTTGCTTAAAATAAATTATGAATGCTAGAATAGTTAATTCCCTGCCCAAGAATGGACATGAATGAGCTCATATGCCTCTTGGGAAAACATGAAAAGTATGAAAGTCTCCTTGAGAAGACTTGGACTAACATGCCAATTGGGCAATTAATTGACTAATTTTAATGCCTATATTATGCTTGGTCTAACATAATTACAATGGTGCATTTCACAGGTGAGAAAAGTGAAATCCAATCGTGCACATTGATCATGGTAGCAAACCAAAAGCTGTTGGACTTGGCTGGAAGTCTCCTTCAAACAATTGCCAAGACCTAAGAAAAGCTTGGAGAGATGCTCAAGTTATAGAAAAGGCAGAATGAAATGAACCACCATATTTTGAAAGACTCTATATGTTTGCAAAAGGAGGTAAAAATCCTTCTGGGAGAAATCTGTAAAGGAAAGGAAAGTGGATCAATGATGAGGCATTCGTCCAATCGGTCCATGAAGAAAAGTTCCAGGAATGAAGACTCAAAGGAAGTTGAACAGGTAAAGATGAAGCAGCTAGCGAAATGTTGGAAATGTGGAGGACATCATTACCGCCAGGACTGCCCAATGAGGGAACATCAAGAGGGTAGTAGCCACAAAGTTCCTAGACTTGGGGATGAGCCAAAATCTGAGAAACAGCAGGAGAAGCTCGTGGAAGCCAAAGGGCTTGGTCCTGAAAGTTCAAAGTAAATAATTGAACGTGGGACAGATCTACAAAATTTTGAAATTTTGGATGTGCGAATTGTATATGTATTCTTATGTATTGGAACATTGAGGATGGTGTTATTCCAAGGGGGAGGGGATTTTAATACCCCGGTTTTGACCTTGTTTGAATTAAAAGGTACATGATGTATATATTGTAATTAATCGTGGTGTGGAGCTAAAGGAAAAATCCCCACCATTAATTTGGGTGTGTTATGCTTCGGCGATTGGAATCATTGCCGATGGTATATCGTGCTATCGGGAACATTATAGTTTTGGCATCATCTAAATATGCAAAATTAATAAAAAACCCACAACCATCTATGGTGGTGCAATGATAATGAAAAGGGAATGATTTCCTAAGGATAAGGGGGGGGGATTGTTAAACCTTGAACCAATGGGGAAAAATCCATGTTTCAACCACCCATTAAAACTGTTGTTGTTAGTTTGGGGGAGTTATGGCTGGGGAGTGGTGGGTGGAAGGACTATCAGTCCTTGCCCACATGCCCACTCCACCAACGGACTCCTCCACTTCACGTGGGTAGGGAAAGCACTAGGGGGACTATCCACTCTCCCATACTCTACATTGCTTTTCCCAACCTCATGTAGGGGGTAGTGATTATTCTCCTCACGCATCGATTGGGATCTCCCATTGTTTTTATGACGTCGCAAGCCGGAGAGCCACTTTCTATCACCAGGATTTCCCTCTGAAGGGCCATTCACAATTTGGCTCCTATGCATATGTGTTTCCATACCGATTTCCAGACTATGTAATTTTCCTGTCACTTCATTGTTGAGCAAGGGTGGTGGTTTTCCCCACATTGTTCGTGGTCATGGTCCCATTAAGTTTTGGGAGCTGCTACAGGTTGTTATGGAGTCGTTTTGGCCACGATAGGGCCAATAACGACCCAGGGATGGTTTTCCCCTATCCCAGCTGTGAATAGCTCATTTTACTGCGGGTATATAGTGGTTGGTATTTAGACTGTGTGGAGTGGGATTGAAGGTTTGGTTTTCTTGATAAACCTGTGGTGTTTGGGAGCCACACAGATAGAGCTAGAGGGTTGGCTTTCTTCTCCACAACCTCGAAGTAGCACTGGAAAGGGGGGTCATGGTCTGAGGGACTATGTAGCAGAGAAGGGACTAATTTCCCATTGTTGGGTGTGTGTGGGTGTCCTAGAAGTTAGGCTGGTTTTGGTGTAGGAGTCCTTAGCTCTTCAATGAGCTCCACAGCTTAGCATTTAGCTTCTCCCAGCTCCTTGATAGCCTAATAAACCCTATTGTGTCATCTTGGCTGATTAGTGTATCCTTGGCTATGTGTAAGCCTGTTTGTTCCTTATTCCTTGGGGAATCATGCCCAGCTTGGGGGTGGCAGCATTGTTGAGATATTAAGGAGCATGCTGGCCTATGGTTGGGTGGAACGTTGCAGTGATGTAGCTAGTTTCCATACGACTTCTTTATAAGATGAGTATTCTTGACCATTTCATCTCTGTAATTATATTTATTGTTAATGAATTATAATGAACATGTTGACTACTGAATGAATCTATGTTTGCTTCCACTATGTATGTGAATGATTACGCCTCTTAACATGTTTTATGTTCAAGCATTTCGGTTTTATATTATGTATGTTCAACTTCATGGGGCTAGTTTCCCGGATGTTTACAGTTATGGTAGCATCATCTTCGTTGGTCGTAGGATCGGGGATGTTACATGATTTTATTGTTGCGTTTTTATGGGGCACTGTTTTTAAATGAGTTGGGGTTTTTAATGGGAAGAGGTATACGCCTTACTAGATGCTCTGTGCGTAAATGCTATTGATTTGTTTTGTTAAGAAATAATTCAATATCTTTGATAGCGTGGGGAAAAGGCCATGCTGTCAATGGCATGAGCCTTCCCACAGTGTTGTGATAGATTTTATTTAAATTGTTTGTGGTATTTTTTTCTATGTATTACATCATTTAGAGTATAAAGATGTAGACAGCGTGGGTATAGGCCATGTCGTCAATGGAATGTGCCTTCCCACAGGCAACGATAGTGTAGCGCAGGGTTTAGAATGGTAGTGATTGTGTATTTTATTTAACATGTTACTTGGCCGAGGCCGTGACTTATGTGAGCACTTGTGTGTTAGTTGTTTTTGTGGTGGCCAGGGTATGCAGACCCATGACGGCATTCTTTATTCTTAATGTAATTTTGATTCTATAAATATTTTAAAGGGTTTAATTATAAACCACATCCCACATATGAATTGATATAGCGTGGCCTATGTGAGAACGATTATAGGATTTGGTTGTTGTAGGTATAAATAATATGTATGGGTTGTTTATTATGACATTGCCTTGGGTCTTGAAATCCATGGGAATCGATGTCACGACCTCTGTTGGAAACAATGTTTTTAATGTAATGTATTTTGATGAATAAAACAAGCCGGGCTTGCATGCCCACAGGATTCGATTCCTGCTTCTATTATAATAAATGGATTTATGTTATGATGTTGCATTATGTAACTTGATTTATGGTTATGTAAAGATGGATATTATATGGATTTTTAAAGATATAATGCATGTGATTTATGGTATTTTAATGTAGATGTTAAGACTGTATATTTTATGGCAGAGTCTTGATAAGGACCACATGAATGGTAACGATATCCCTCTGTTTAAATTTAATGTGGTTTTTGTTTATGTGGAGTATTTTTAATGTAATTTTTTATATCATTACAAACCTTGAGAGGTCTTAGATGAATTATTTAATTTTAGGAATAAATGCATAGATAGTTTTTATTTATATGTATATATATAGTTATCTTATGAACAAATAGGTCTAGTTGCTATATGAATTCTATTCTTAGTAGGTCTATTTTAAAATATAAATATGTATAGAATTGCAGAATTAATATTTTAGTTAATTATTAGTGAACTTGTTTATTTAGAATTTCTAGGGAAAGCCTTTGCTGACAAATGAAATATGTCAGCAGAGTATTAAATACAGAGAACACAGTATAAACATAATACTAAGATCAACACCTAGTTAGTACAACAATTTTTATGAAGCATACCACCTTGAACATAAACAACATACAATAAAAATTTTCCAACATAAGATTAGTAAAATGTAATTACAAACCCTAGAAGTTTGTTAATTATAAACTTAACCCTTATGGTTAGAAATTAGATTGCAGCCATTACTTAATGTGAACAGTAATGAATCTTTAGGAATTAAAATAGAATAGTCTTTCTAGGGTTTCATACTTGAATTTGAAGCTTTGTCAATGTCTGCACCTGCACACTTAAATAACCAGCATTAAAAATTCAATGCAGATCTGATTTCTGTTTGATGACCAAATCACTTGGGAACTACCACGTTCCTCCCAACCATGACCTAGAACCATTCCTGGTCTTAATCCAGATCCCCCCGAGCTGGACTCATACATGGAAGTAGCTTAGAGCTCCTGATGTAGGGTTTCCTATCTAGTATTCAGATTCTAAATCAGTCCTCTTTCCCTTGCAGGAGAAAATTCTCCAAGAAAACACTTGAGAGAAAAAACAAGCAAAAATAATAATTCCCCAAGAGAAAAATCAGAACCCCAAGCCTTTGCTTGGTTTGAGACTTTATAGGCATACTTTTCAGTCAAAGGGGCAGTTAAATCAAGAAAGCCTTCATTTCTTGATTTAACCCTTTTTAATTTACCGGGGTAGTTTTCGAGTCTTAATCTAGGAACTTTTAACTAGTTCCTAGTTAGTATTTCATAGTTATTTCACTATTTATTAAATAATAAATAATAATTGGTGGATCTTCTCTTCTTTCTTTATTCAATTATATAATTAATCATAATTAATTCTTTATACATACTATGTATAAAATACATAGTATTGAAATACTTGTTCACATTTGTCTTTGGGCATCATGTATCATGATCCATGGACTTAACGACACTTCCTTACAAAGGTCAAGTAGATAGATGGCTTAGGTATACTAGGCTAGGAAACTCTAAACATCCTTGCATGTTGGATTTCCCTCATATAACATGGTAGCTCTTTAGTACTTTGATGAGAATACAGAAATTCAAAATTTCATTTAATCACTTATAAATAAGTATGATGATGATCAATATTTTTCTCGAGTCGTTTTTGCTCGGAAGTTATTAAATTATTTTTAGTAACCCCTAGCGCTTACCAAAGCCCATACTCAATGCCTATAGCAGGGAGTTACAAAGATAGTGCAATTCCAGAGCTTCTGCTTAACACTAAATGCTAGGATGTACTTGTACGATACACCTAGGGATACAATGGCCAAAGATCCGATGCTCTAGAGCTTATGCTCAACATAAACATGGAATGCTTTAGAGATTATTCCCAACATTTCCAATTATATTTTCATGTGTTCTAGATATTTATGCTCAACAAAAATGTAAGTAATCATGTGCTATAGAGCCTCTCGCTCAACACAAAACATCTCATCGATCATGTGCTTCAGGGTCCACGCCGAACAAAAACATTTAATCAATCATGTGCTTCAAGGTCCATGCCCAACACAAACATTTCATCAATCATGTGCTTCAAGGTCCATGCCCAACACAAAACATATATATACATATATATCATCAATAATTGTCTTACGTCCAATATACAAAACAAATCATCATGTTTATATGTAGTGGGGTCTTTGACCCAATATAAAATAAAACATCAATATAATCAGCATGCTCAATAGGCCTATGCCTATAAATGGTAGGTCCAAAATTCAGGACATTACAGTTATGTTTTCAGAAATAGGAGATTTAGTGATAGGCATAACCGTCCACTCTTCATGGGTTTGAATAGGCAATAGTGTAATGCCCTAACACATCATTTTCCAAGTTATGCCAGATTCGACCCTCCGCTCATCCTAAGAAAATCACTGGTTTTATTCCATAAAATATTAGGTTACAACCCTTCAAGTTCTCGCAAAACTCTTGCACTTTGGGTTTACAGTTGTAAGAAACCTAACGCTTGGAGACTTCCTATGCCTCCAATCCCTAAATTGTTGCATCGCAATGTAAAGTTTGTGTGGGATGCTGATGAAGAACATATCTATTCCTTAGCTCTTCTATTTAAATTCCCCATCTACAATGTGGACATGATTGACCTGAGAGAATGCAACAATAAGAGGAGGAGGCTCCCGTACTTTCCATTCAAGGAGGGATAAATTTAGTTCAGTTGTTGTTACTGAACCTAAAATAGTACTTACGTAAAATTGGCGTGAACATCTAGAGAGCCACATGCTTTTTGGATGTGGACTCTCACTAAGAAGAACGAGAGGGAGAGATAATGCCTACGCCAATGGCAATGCAAGCCTGTAACCGGGTCTCACTTCAAAATCCTACATGATTTTTATGTAGATAAGATACCCCCATTTATTTGGAGATTGGAGGGAAATACTGCACAGAGGTGGGAATCATGTGCCTATAAAATATCTATACAAGAGATGTGATGAGTACATTAGTACTCCCAACACTATCTGATGGAGAGCACAAAATGTAGTGATGTTTAAAGATCGGGATGGGGGTGATCAACATCCCAACTTCATCAATTATTGTTATACTTTATACCATATAGAATGTTTTGAAAAAAAACAGTTATACAAGGCGAGGGTCAAGGATAACAGCAAGAGGATTCTGGAGCAGTCAGAATGGGATTGTAAGATCCTGAATTTTGACTTAATAGTTATGGGTATAAGTCCCATTTATTATGATGTTACTTTGATGTTTTATTTGGTATATTGGGTCTAATACCACTTTGCACATGAACGTGATGATTTTTTTGATATATTGGGTGTAAGACAATTGCATATGTTTTATACATGATTGTGTGTGTTGGGCGTGGACCATGAAGCACATAGCTAATGAGATGTTTTGTGTTGAGCGAGGAGCTCTGGAGAACATGAGTATTTGATGTTTTGTGTTGAGAGAGAAGCTCTAGAGAACATGAGTATTTATATTTGTGTTGAGAGAGAAGCTCTAGAGAACATGAGTATTTATATTTGTGTTGAGAGAGAAGCTCTAGACAACATTAGTATGAGAGGTTCATGGTGATAATGAACCTCTTAAGCACATGAAAAGATAAACTGGAAGTGTCGAGCATAATCCTTGGAGCCTTCCAAGTTGATGTTGAGATTAAGCTCTGGAACATCGGACCCTTGGCCATTGTATCCCTAGGTGAATACTACAAGTACATATTATCATTAGTGTTGAGTGAGTAGCTCTGCAATTACACTAAGTTTATAACTCCTTGTTTTTAGAGTTGAGTATGGGCTCTAGATAAGGACTAGGAGTCACTGAAAAGAATTAATATGTCAAGTGAAAATGACTCGAATAAAACATTGATGTCATATGACTTTTTTTAAGTGATTAAATGAAATTTCAAATTTATGTATCTCATCAAGTACTGAAGAACTACCATGTTATTCGAGGGAATCCAACATCCAAGGAGGTTTATAGTTTCCTGACCTAGTTGACCTAACCCTTACATGAAGGCCTTATTAAAGAAAGTGTCATATGTTTAGGGATCATGTTATACGATAACTAAGGACAAAATGTTAACAAATGATATATATATATATATATATATATATACATGATATGTATAAAGAGTAAGGATATTAATAATTCCAATAGCTATAAGAATTAAAGAAAGGCTCCATATATTATTATTATTACTAATGATTATTAAATATTAAAATACCTACAAGATTCCAAATATGAACTAGTTAAAACTTCTTAAATTAAATAAAAAAGGGTTAAATCAAGAAATCAAATGTTTCTTGATTTAATTTCCCCTTTAACTGAAAATTTTGTCTACAAAAAACCGAAGCCAAAGAAAGGCTTTGGGATCTTTCTATGATTCCATAATTCTACCTTATTATTCTCAAGAGAGTTCTTGCAAAACATTTTTCCGAAAAGGAAAACGGAGAATTCATTCAGAACCTGATATCCTAGATAGGGAAGCCTTAACTTAGGAGCTCTAAGCTACTTGCATGTTGGAACCAACTCGGGGGGATCCGTATTTAAACCAGGAACGGTTACGGGTCATGGTTAGGTGGAATGTGGTAGTTCCCAAGTGATTCGGTTATCTAAATAGAGGTCATATATTCCTTTGAATTTGTTAATGATGGGTATTTGAGTGTGTAGGTTTTTAGACATTGAAACAACTTCATCTTGCAGGTATGAGGTTCTTGATTTTTTAAGAAAAAACACAGGATAGTTTCATTAAAATTTATTTTTAGATTATGATCAAATTTATGAAAAAATGAAAATATCACCTTACTAAAATTAGTAGCTCCAAGTCTCTGATAGCTAGAGGAGAGCTCTTTCAAATTGTCTAGAGAAATGGGTTTCTAAATTCATCACATGCTTCTAACTTCCAAGGCTAAAATTCCATAGGTAATGCTTGGTAAATTTAGTAGATGATAAATTGTTGATGGTAGGGAACCATTGAAGATGGTCAATGATGACCTAGGTAGGTAGGGATGAAATATTGTGTACTTATTATATGTGTATAGAAGGATCAAGGAAAAACTCAATAGGGTGATATAGAATTATACATAGGCTTAGGTTGAATCCAAATTTAGTCTTCAATGAGGGATGGAATTGCCAATTAGTATGGTACCTATATCTATAATTAAAGAATAACTCTCAATAAAATCCTTTATATTCCTCAATACCTTGGGAGAAAAGGACAAGGAGGAAACAAACCATCGAGATGAAGGGGATGAACACCATAAAAAATAATTAGTAGAGTGGAATTTGGGATGAGGGATTCTTAAAGTTCAAAAGTGTACCTTTCTAGGAGGCAACTTTCTCAAGTCATGATCCAAAATATAGACTACATGGACAATGGATGGGTCCAAAATATAGACTATGATAATATCCATTTTCAATAACATAAAATGGAATTAGCATTGGCATTAACCATGGGACAACCCCATTAATGTTAAACATGTGCAAGTGGATGAGAATGGAAATTGGAACTATGATGGTTGAGTAGTAGTTTAGAGAAAATGGAAGGTGGTGCAACTAAGAAACCTAAACCAAGGTCCCTTTCTTCATTAAACTCACTCAAGAGGCAAATAATCATAATAATATGGAGAAGGAGGAATATAAATATGAAGGAAGAAATAAAGAAGAAGATCAATATCATAATGAAACTAAAGAGAAATTGATAAAGAAGGACACAATACACACTAATCAAACAATATATCAAAATCATATCCAAGGAGGGGAGGAGGAAGAAAAAATAACTAGGATACCAATTAAGAGGCTATATACATGAAACTAAATGAATTTAAGATAGAAAAAACACCAAAGAAATAGAATAAAAAAATGATAATGAATGAGGTTGTGGAAATGGTAAAATAGTGATATTTCAAATGACCTTGATACTAAAAAATGAAAAGAGATCATAAATAATATATATAAATTAGAACTGAATGCAAGAGGACGCAGATGATGTGAAAGAACTGGACATGGAGTTATTATCCTTGCATTATAATGAAACATTTATAATTTCCCTTTCAAGTTGGAAACTGGTGAATCTACAATAGAACATGATAAAGGGAAATGGGAGGAAAAAAATGTTGAACGATTGTCAAGTTCCCATAAGAAAAGATCATGAATAGACACAAATCCCACAAATTTGAGCCAGTTCTTGACAGATCCGAGACATGTTCACTTGATTGCTGCAAAGCATGTTCTGAGGTACATGAAGGGTACAGTTGACTATGGGATCAATTATGAGGAAAATTAGAAGATTAAAATGGAGAGTTATGTTGATTCATATTGGGCTGGTAGTTTCATCAATAGGAAGAGAACTTTAGGATGTTGTTTCAATATGGGATTAGGTGTGATGTCTTGGTTTAGGAGGAAGCAATCCTATGTGGCACTAAGTGAAGCTGAAGCAGAATATGTTGTATCTTGTTCAGCTAGTTGTGAGGAAGTATGGATGAGGAAGCTATTCTCTGATTTATTTGATCTCCAGATGGATGCTACTTGTATATATTGTGACAACCTTTTAGATTTTTAACATTAATCTAGAATAATAGTAGGATATTTAACTGAGAGAACAACAAGCACATTAATCAAACACAAGAGATAATGAACATAGTGTTTTTCCTTAGGGAAACCATAAATGGAGAAAACCCCACAACTTCCTCAGAGATAGAATCAACACCAAAAGTTAAACCTAAAAAAATAGTAATATTATCTCTCGACAGCAATAACCTCTTTCTTCCTTGCCCCAGTGTCTTTCTCTTCCTATGCTATGTGCTACAATTGAGTGTGAGTGAGTGTGTGACAAATAGAGAGGCTAGCTCTCTATTTATACTAATTCCCAAGTTGACTAAACCCAACTAGCGCTGACTTCACTAGGTGAGTCTAATAACCCTAGTGCCCTAGACCTACAGGGACTTTAACACTTATACAATAGGAGGGTTACCCACCTTGACTTGACATGACTTGTTTACATTATAGAAACTCCCGATAGGAACCTCCGGGCATGACATGACTCAAGTACATTACAAATACATCGTGAAATAAACATCTGGTTACAATACATAAGAAACACAAGTGAATACATTCTGAAGTTACAATTACATCAACACTCCCTCTTAACTAGGAAGGTATTCTCTCGACACAATTTATCAGCACAAGTCTTCTTCTCTNTCACCTTCAAGTCATCTCTATATTTAGTTCAACTTCATCTTCAAGTCATATTCATTTGGATCTAGATCATCACTTGATCTATATCATCATCACTAGAACTATATCATCCCTCGATCTGGATCATCTCTGGAGCATCATCACTAGATCTGGATCATCCCTTGATCTGGATCATCTCTGCTAGATCATCATCACTGGATATTCATGGGTGCTATCTCATGATTCTTCTCATCACAGGAAGTTCTACAGAGCCATCCCTTTTTCATGCTGGTTCTAGGCCTAGCCTCCATTGAGGTATTCTTCCAGCACTTATATCTGACCCTAAGTCAAAATGGCCTACCCAGCACTTATATCTGATCATGTAGGAACCAATCCTATAATCATATTAGAAAGGCATGCCCAACACTCACATCTGACCATGTGGGAACACCTCCCACAACCTTGTCAAAAAGTCCTAGCACTCACATCTACCGACCAATGTTGAAAAGGGTTCAGAACTTACACTTGACCATGCAAGGAACCCATCCTCCATGCCAAAAGGATCTGCACTTACATCTGATAAACCAATTTCAGAAGGGCTCAACACTTATATTCAACCATGCAAGGAACCAATCCTTCATACTGAAAGGGATATGTACTTACATCTGATAACCAATGTCAGAAGGGCGTGCAATCACATCTGATCTTGTAGGAACCAATCCTACAGTCATATCAGAATGGCCCCTAGTCCCATACTGAGCTACCTGGTAACTGACTAGGAACCTCCATTTCAAGAATGGCATTCAATGCTTACTTTTGATCATGTAGGAACCAGTCCTACAGTCACATCATAATGGCTCAACTGGGCTCAACACTCATATATGACATGGAAGTAACCAATCCTCTCACCATGAAAGAATGGATCATCCCTTACAACTGACCATGGAAGGACCCAATCCTCTCACCATGTCAGAATGGCTATGGGTATCATCATTTCCCTTTGGAGGAAACCTCAATCTGGAGAACACCAAGATTCTCCCTAAAGTACTCGAACTTCACCATAGCCAATGGCTTTGTCAACACATTAGCTATATGTTCCTCCGTTGCAACATACTGCAGCTTCACTGGTCCCCTCTGCACCATATCCCTGATATAGTGATACTTGATCTTGATATGCTTCGACTTGTCATGGAACACTTGATTCTATGACAACTTCATGCAACTATGGTTGTCACAATGTATACAAGTAGCATCCATCTGGAGATCAAATAAATCATACAGTAGCTTCTGCAGCCATACTACCTCACAACTAGCTGAACAAGCTATGACATACTCTGCTTTAGCTGTACTGAGTGCCACATAGGATTGCTTCCCTCTAAACAAAAAGATCACACCTAATCCCATACTGAAGCAACACCCTAAAGTTCTCTTCCTATCGATGGCACTACCTTCCCAATCTGAATCAACATAACCCTCATGGTTAATCTTCTGATCTACCTCGTACTTGAGCCCATAAACAATTGTACCGCTTAGGTACCTCAGAATATGCTTTGCAGCAATCAAGTGAACATGTCTTGGATCTATCAAGAAGTATCTCAAGGTGTTAATAGCAAAGCAAATGTCTGGTCTCATGTTTGTCAAGTACATCAAGGATCTAATCATTTGATGATACATTGTAGCATCAACTATCTCTGATGAAGCATCACTCAATAGCTTCAGGTTCGATGGCATAGGTATGGTCATGGCCTTGCAGTCCATCATCCCAAATCTCTTCAAGATATATACTGCATACTTCCCTTGTCCGAGGGATATTCCATTCACATTCTGCCACACCTCCATGCCTAGAAAATAATGCATCATACCAAAGTCCTTCAGTTTGAATTCAGCAGCAAGCTTTCTCTTTGTATCAGCAATCAACACATCCATACCTGTTACAAACAAATCATTTACATACAGTAGTAGCATCATTGGGTTTCCATATTCAAACTTGTAGTAAAGGTTGGAATTTGGTTTACTCTTGGTAAATCCCAAACTGGATAGAAAGCTGTCAATTCTGTCGTAGCATGTCATGGGTGCTTGTTTCAAACTGTATAGGGATTTCTTCAATCTGCACACATGAGACTCCCTGTCATGTGTCTCAAAACCAAGTGACTGTTTGTTGGCCTCCCAATAGATCCCTTTCCCAACTACAAGGCGAAGGGAACCCATTAAAGAAATTTTTTTGGGAAATCTGTAGCTACCGTTTTCATTTCAGTAGTTTTTGGCTGCAAATTTTCTATAATTGAATTCCACGAGTGTGGGATGCCTCTGGATTCCAAGCTGATATCTCCACAACTTTTCTCAATTCTAAGCCTTTATTACTTTATTAATCACATGATCATATTGACGAATTCAGATTAATTATCTAAATACTCAATTCGATATACATCTTAAAACATACACATGAAGGTTTAGAAATGAGCATACTTTTCCTTTTTACATTCAGTGAGGCAGTTCTACAGTGCAAATCTGCATTTTCACTTGAGCTTGCGACCTCTTACTAGTTCTTCTCATTAAAATTTTCATGATATTCCTTTTAAATTCATTTGGTCCTTTGTATATGAATGCCTTCTCCAAATTATTTCTTTTTATATATTCATGATGGTCACATTTTATAAGCTGGTTTAAATTACTTATGTGAAACTATTCCTTATAATTCAAAGTTATTTTTGAATTTATTAATTATTTATGTTTCCAAAAAATAATTTATTCAAAGGAATATATATTCATGATATATATGGGGCCAAAGTGTATACATTTTTAGAAAAGGAAAATTCCAAGTCGAGTTTGTTTTACTTTCACGACAAGAAATGATCTTATAATGATTATTTTTTCCTCTATGTACAGGTAGCACAAGAAGTCAGCTCAACGATTTCAATAAAACCAAGATGCCATATGCTAAATATAGATTACAATCAACCAATGCAATGAAGGAGATCACCGTTGAATCTTCAACGAAATCAGAAATTTGATTTAAAATATTTCCAAGCCAATACAGGATACCGAATTGTTTGGAATCATTCCATTAATTTGGAGCTTTTGCTGGGAACATGATATTACCACGAATTGGGGAGAGTATTCGGATCAGATCAATCAGTTTAACAAACAACGTGTTGAGAAAGTATCTGCTTGTTGATGTAAAGGATGGAGTTTCCACTGCTAAGGGGGAGCTCGGGGGCAGTGCTGGAGGGATTTTTACAGAGCTGAGAGATTTTTTATTTCCAGAACAGAAATGCTGCTACCGGTGGGGGAAGATTTCTCTTTCACATGTTCGAGAGAAGACTGGGGTCTGCCCAAGCATAAAAGATATTTCTTTTGAAAGCTCTGAAAAAACTGTTACCATAGAGGTTGCACTGAACAGAGCTTGAAATTTCTTTTAAGTTCTATTAACACTGCTGCGAGGAGGTCCAGGACTTGAAGAACACATTGCATTGAGGCTGTTGGATGGAGGAATGTTTTTCTTCATACTTATGTTTTCTTTTTGCAAATGATTTTGAAGAAGGAGGCTGGTGGATTGAGTACGTGCAAGAGCTGATTTTCAAAGAGATCCACGTTTCAGGATTAAGATTGTTAGAAGTTTTTTTGTAAATTATATACTTTCCCATTTCTGGGGAATTTTTGTGTAATTGAAGCATCAAATTATTTTGAGTTTTTTGTTTTCAAAAATCTTCATTACATGTGGTAACTGTGTATTTGTTTGTACCAATAATATAAACTTTGAATGATTTCAGGTTTTTATTATTTGTATTTAAATGCAAACTCTTATTTCAATTTTTATTGTTTCCAGCATTGTTTTGATTATTAATTTTTAATTATAATGATTTATAATTAAAAATTATGTTATCTTTTACATATGAAAGGAATTACTTTAGTTTTTTATGTTAATGATAGTTAATTAGAAATGCTGGAAATGTTTTATTTACTTTTCCTTCTTTGAATATTTCACAATAACGGAATGGTTGTAAAAGAATGTACTGTTAAATTATTTCATGTGTTACGTTCTTTTTAATTAAAATACACGAAAAAGAAGTAAAAGTTCTTTTTTATCAATAAATCTTTTAGGTTAGATATACTTTAAATAGTTTATTTAGTTTTATTTTCTTCGATTGATTAAAGTATTAGTGGATTTTTCCATTATACTTCAATTCAATTATATTTACTTTATTTTGAGCTTATCCTTTTCTTGGAAAATTAAAAAGATAATTAAAAAAAATAGTAATTGGGTTTCCTATTGTTTCAATTTTGTAAATGTTATTACATATATGTATATATATAAATAAATAGATTAGATTTTTATAATATTTTCTTTATTAGTTATTGGTTTTCGTGTACATTTGATTCAGTTTCATCTTTTAGGTTTCTTTTAGATTAATTCTTTGCCTAACGGAGCCCTAAAACCCGTCGGGAACAACCATCCCAAACAGCTTGGAACCTGCTTTAAGGATCCCGGTCTGGGTTGTCTCCCCTTGTTGCGAGTAAGTCATATTTTCCCGTCAACAAATTGGCGCTAGAAGGAGGGCCTGATCATCAAGAAGGCCATTTTGAGTTGTTTGATTTTTTATTTCATTTATTTTTATTTTTTTATTTATTTTTTTTTATAATTTGAAATGTCTGATATCACTGTTTTAGATCATGCTTTTAGTTTTCGTACATTTGTGAAAGGTTTTCTCTAGAGATATCTAATTTCTTGTGACGATTAAGCTTCAATGGAGAAGGTAAGATTTCTGCTTCTCATCAACTTTCGGAATTTAATTCTTTTTCTGATTTCATAGATCTATCTGATGAGATGGAAAAATGTATACTTTTTGCAGCTACTTTCAGAGGAAGAATTCTGAGTTGGTTTGAGTTCTTTCCAGCAAAATACATTCATTCATGGGGACATTTCATGAAGTTATTTCTTAATGCTCATGAGAATTATAATTGCAAGAAACTAGGACTTGAACTAGAAAATCTTCGTAGACATAAAGATGAATCTCTTGATGATTTCTTTTCTAGATTTATGTTAATATGTTGCAGGTTTCGTGAGAGACACCAGCTTTCCAAAAAAGAAAAAAATGGATTTGTTTCTTTATCTTACCTCTCTCTCTGATTTTCATGATTTGGAAAAGAATGAAAAATATGTAATAGATAGTATGCATGATAGTTCATCAGTTGAAGATGATTTAGAATCTATTCTTTCTAATTCCACTGTTGAAAATGAAATTGTTGAAAATGGACAAATCATAGAATCTTATGATAGGCAATTTCAAGAACAAGAGAATAAAGATGATGATTCAACTTTTACATTAAGTGATAATTCTAAAACTCTCATTGTTCATACTACAATGGAAGATAAACCACAAATTCTTGATTCTTCAACTGAAGGTGCTTGTGATGATATAATTTCACTATCTTCTTCTCATGATGTGTTAGTTCCTTTCATTCCTTCACAAAATTCATTAGATCAGATTTTTACTAATGATGCTTCTGTCAAAATAGTCAAGCAAACAAATTGTATCAATAAAGAAGCATTTAATATTTTATACTCTGCATCTTACTACTGTTTGTATCCTAATGTGTTTGTTGATCATAGACTACATTTACATGTTAATGATTTTCTAAGAAATACTCCATTATGGTCAGATTTTGATAGGATACAAGGAAATACATTTTTTGAGGATGAAGGATATTTTGATATCCATTCTGATTTATTTCAAATTTGTCATGGAGAAGATCATAATTTTTCTACTATCATCATTCATCAATATTCATCTATTTCATCTTTTGTCAGTGAGGATTATGATTTAGTTTGTAATATTGAAAGGGATGCACATGATGTATTGAACATTGATTTTCTTCGTTACAGCATGATAATCATATCTGAATGCAATGACATCAATTTTGATTTTCACATTAAAAGACACAATGACGTATTTGATTTCCAAATAATACCCAAATGTCATTTTGCTCTTTCTAAATTTAGTTATGATGATATTATGTTAAAAGATACATTTTTTACTGAATTCTTTTCACGAATTTTGAATCATATTCCTGATAAGCTCCTTCTTAGTCATGATTCTCATGAGAAATCTATTTTCTTCCGACTTGATTTTTATGATCTGATTTATACATGGTGGGAGGAATCATTTATTAAAAGGTTTCCATGCCATCTTTCATGCTTTGTACATACAAAATTTGATTTAATTTCTTTTCTTCGTTTTAAAATATTCTGATTTCCAATACTCATGCATGACTTGTTTTCTTTGGCAGGTTTCAAGCTAAGCGAATGGCTTCATTGGAAATTTTCATTTATTTAGTTTGTATATTTTATTTTATTAGTTTAGATTAGGTTTATAATTTAGAATGATGTATGTTTGTTTATATTTGAATAAATGCAAATATATGGATTTGGGACAACATAATTTTAAGAATGAGATGATGATGTCATTATCAGGGAAGCAATTCTTTACTTTCTCTCTTGTTTTTAAATCTTCTCATTAAAATAAAGAACCTTT
>LPNX010149076.1:123004-325129 GCA_001517045.1 Pseudotsuga menziesii
AATAAGAAATAAATAACATAGTACTATTTCTCTATACTTTAACAAAATAAACTAAGTATGAATAACTTTGGAAGCAATAGTACTCACACGTAAGATAAAATCCTTATTATATTAATAACAATATACTTTCTATTACATAAATTATAGGAACATTATTATTATGAACTTAAAGTAATGTTCTTATTACATTAATTGCAAACCTGAAATAAATATAATTTCTGTACCCCCAGATAAACTGACAGTTACTTGAGAACTTCGTTAAAAACATAAAGACCCTATATTTTTGAAGGGTAGAAACTATACATTAACATTTACAAGTGCATAATCGAACAGGAAGTAAACAACAGAGTTACAGAATGCTCGACTTATCGATCTTAACTATATATTTAAAACATAACTAATAACCCTCAAATTTTGCAGAAGAATAATATAAATTAACAATAATTTAGAAGAAGCTGTGATATTTTCTTATACTGTCAAAATTGGGGTAAAACCCTAATAATCCAAAATATACAACAGAGTTAACAACTGTAGAGTTCAATACAGTATGTTTTTACTCACGGTCGTAATTAAAATTCACAGAATGAGGCTTTTACAGCCTTTCCATTTTTATATATAAACACTGTATTCAAAACAAGACAAAATTTACACTCATGGGCGAAGCCGGAGAACCTTACAGTAAACAAGGGGTTTAACACCCATTAAAAACAACGAATCAAGTAACCAGAATAACCAAAACCCACAAGGGTTATTCAGGCCATGACGACCAACCCATAAAATCCCCTAAGGGTTTGTACAAGGTAGAACATCTATGGAAATTCTAGGGCTTACCGTAATATTCAAGTCGCCGCAACCTCTTACTAGCTAGGCAGAGAGAAAGAGACAGGTGTATACCTGTGAATTCATCACACACCCTACTGTTAATATGAGATATTAAATATGAACAATTACATAAATAAATAATTGTGCAATAATAATGATAGAATGAATGATATTCTTACCTCAGAACTTCATATAAGTGTAACCATCGATAACCAGCAACGCAGCGACCAACACGAGTAGGAGGAGGTCTTTCATCAGCTGCAAGGAAGATGGTGTTACTATACTCCATTAACTATTGATAGCAAAGAGTCTCAATCATCGGATCAACAAGGTAAAACCCTAGAGCCGTATTATCACCCAATCCCCAAAACAACACACAGTACACTATGAAACATGAGCTACATCGCTCTGAAGTGAAGAACCACCCTCGTAATGCCAAACTAAAGAAGAAGGGGGCTGTTTACAATCAAAAAGTTCAGGTTCGAACTAGTATGATAGTGAAAACTTGAAGGAAGAACCGCTAACTCATGTCAAACAACATTACTTTGGGATGACACTTTCTTACTCTGCTTTTGGACAAGCTCACGAGGAGGATAACGAGCTGGAAGAATACCATTCATAGGAGCGGCGCGACGAGGGTGCACCAACACTATCGCAGAGCGGCAGGAGGCCGAAAACTACAGAAGGAACAATAAGATTAGGGTTCGAGGGAGATTTATTTTTATCGGTGCAGTACATGGCCAGGATAACGCCACAATATCCCAACAAATAATTTGTGTACTGTGGGTTTGAGTGTATAGCTCCAACGAACATCCCACCAAGAGATTGATTCCAATCATTTTTAGTAATTCAAAAGTTCCACCTTTTCCCTTGTTCCCATTATTAACCTAATTTACACGTTGCATGAAATCCAATAAATTATATTGTTGCTTAAACTATGCTTAGTCAATCATACAAGTCGTGGATAAATTTATGACCAACACTTGACAACTCGTTACTTATTCAACCAACGTTTAAACAGGGTCAATAATATTACCATTATAAAAATGATACATTATGTTTTCCTTCATTGGTGTTAAGTCCATCAATATTATGTCTTATAATGTTTAAATAATGGAACCTTCTTAGAATAAGATGCTCTTCATGATAGAACTATTTTAGCTATGCATTGGTGTAATCACATAGTTATAAACTTTTGAGTTACAAACAAAAGAAGTTTAACATCACAGTATTCTTTAGGTTTGACTTAGAGGACCTTTGATGATCTAATAACCATAACTGAGTTGAAATTGTACTCATGAGCTGTGTGTAAAAGAGTTCATTTCTTTCTTACTAGCTTAGTCTAATAGATGGCAGTTGATATCAAAGAGATAATCCAGTCAAACTGTAAGAACCTTGGAAGTTGGAACAAAAGCATAAAGAATTTTCTTAGTGTTGCACATGACTTTCTTACTCCATAGATTTATAATTTAAAGTAGATTCTTAATGTCACTTTTCAACCATCCTTTTAACCTGCTTACAAAGAAAAGTTTTAAAACACTTTACTCTTGACGACTTTTGTCGACATCAAGAGTTCAAAATGCTATAAATATTATAATTTATATCTGCTAAAATAAAAGCAACTGTCGCCATCACAGTTAGAATTTTAAATCTCCTCTCCATAGCATTTTAAAAAGAAGGACAGATAAATGATTTTTTTCTTTTAGCTCAAAAAGCTTGGAAATTATTTAGCCTTTATACTCTTTAAGGAGATATTTTTTTTGTACAATGAACATATAGCTGAATGCTTTAGAATTTTGAATAGGCAGCACCTAAACTTCTTACCAGTAAGGCTATCAGAGCAGGAAAACTTCTGCGTTAGCTCGAAAGCTAAGTAAGCCCAGAATTTCATGACAGTTCCACCTTGTAGTCGCAATAAGAAAATAAGTCAGTAAAGTGGAAAGAACTGTTCGGTAAAATAAACACAACCAAATAGATAATTCAGATAATAAATTCAGTACCGTATGACTAATTAATTAATTAGTTGACTGCATTTATGAAAATTATCTGAACTTTTGAAAATTTTAAATTTTTCAGAAAATTTGGGGTATTGACATGTGGTATCAGAGCATAAGGTTCAAACACTAGGCCTTGATGTGGCCTAGTTAGCTTCCATAGAATAGTAAAGTAAAATAATATACTAACATATATTTTGTTTTATGTAAAGAACAGAAAAAATTTCTTTTTCTGAAGTTTAACAAGTAAGTATGGAGAAGCTGGGAGAGTATGCTCAAGAGGAGTCTCCAGACACAGAAATAAAACAATTGCCCAGAGAACCTATGTTAGAAGAGGTGACTGCCAACTCTTCAGAACTGTTGCAGAATGTAAAAGATTTGAAGACTAAAATGGAATCTGTCAAGAAGGAGAATGAGAGGGTTTTGAAGGCTCAGGAAGAGTTGAACCAAATTTTAATAGAAAAGTTCCAAACTGAAGGAAGGAGTAGAAGATCAGAATTTGAGGATGTTAGTCATCAAAGAATATCTAAAAAGATGAAGCTGACGAAAACTGAAAGTAGTTCATCATCTGAAGGGTTCATTGAATGACAAAGTTACCATACTACGAGTGACAGTGGTGAGGCTGAATTGTATGACAGAAAGAATAAATACCGACCATATGAGGAAATTTCAGGGGAGTTTAAAAAGATAAAGCCCCCAACTTTTAATGGAGAGACCAAAAAAGGGGAAGAAGCAGATTCCTGGCTATCCGGGATGAGGAAGTATTTTCATATCTACAATTATTCAAATCAGCTGAAGGCAAAAATGGCAATATATAATATCTCCGGAAAAGCAGACATATGGTGGCAAGATCTGAAGAGAGTCAAGGGTATCAAGGAAAAATAAGTTAATTGGAGTACCTTTAAAAGGTACTTCAAGAAGAAATTTTGTCCGAACAATATTATGAAGAAAGAGCTAAAGAATTTTATGAATTAAAGTTAGGTTCAATGACTATGAAAGATTTGAACAGTAAATTCTTAAGCTTTCTTAGGTATGTACCTTACCTAGTAGACAAGAAACCTAAAGTGCAGTGATTTCTCAGTTGTCTACCATATCACATCAAGGACAGAATTGAGTATGATAACCCGAATAATCTGGAGGAAGCCATGAGGAAGGCTAATTTTTGTTTTGAGCAAAACAAGAAGAAAGAAGGCTTAGACAGCTAGAAGGCTAAGAAAAACAACAATTAGCCTAAGTTTAAGAAGAAGGAATTTGTACCCCAAAGGAATTTCAAGAATAGTAAGAATAAAAATTATTCTAACAATAAGAATTTCCAGGGAACTAGAAATGGTACTTCCAATAATTCGAATAACTTTAAGGGCAAGAAAGCTGCAAATAAACATGGGAATTTTACCAAGATTTTTGAACGTAAGGAGCCTATTAAGTGCTGGGAATGTAATGGCCCACACTATGCCTCGGTCTGCTGAAACTGGAAAAAGTCAGTCAGCAATATTCATACTATGCAGGAAGAAATGATCATTGGAGAAATAGCGAGGACTATGCCCAGAATAAATGCAGCTTCGGAGAACCACCAAGTAGACTATCAGACTTCCATGGTGGAAGTGGAAGGTATGATCAATCAAAGCTATGTAACCATTTTAATCGATCCAGGAGCTAGTCTTAATTACATTGCACCTCAGATAGTGGAAAAATGTAAGTTGTTTGTCGATAAGTTTGATAATTCCTAGTTAGTTCGATTAGCCATAGGGGCAAAAAGAAAAGTAACATGTTTTGTGAAAGAATGTGCTTTACTTATGGATGAATTTGAAACTACAGTTAAGCTTAATGTTTTGCCACTTGGCTCATATGATTTACTGATTGGCATGGATTGGTTAGAGCAGCATAAGGTAGTTTTAAATGTTACGATAAATCTTTCACGTGTTTAAACAATAATGAGCAACCAGTAAAGGTTAAAGGTATTCCTAGAAAAACTATAATCAGACAGATTTCTGCTTTACAACTCAAAAGAGCTGTTAGAAAAGGATGTAAAGCCTATGCTATAACTATTACAGATGAGGCAAGTAAATATGAAATAGATAAGTTAAAAATAGAAGATATTCTTGTTTTAAAAGAATATACTGATGTATTCCCAGAATAAATTCCAGGATTACCTCCAAGGAGGGAATTGGATTTCACTACTGAGCTGGTATCGGGTGTGGTACCTAGCTCAAAAGCTCCGTATCGAATGAATATTTTAGAACTTAATGAGCTAAAATCATAGTTAAAAGAGTTAATAGATAAGAATTACATTCGACCCAATGTATCTCCTTGGGGAGCACCAGTCATCTTTGTCAAAAAGAAAGACGGAACTATGCAACTATGCATAGACTACCGTCAACTAAACAAGATGACTATTAAAAACAGATATTTGTTGCCCCGCATAGATTATATGTTTGATCAGCTACGTGGAGCCACGATGTTCTCAAAGATGGACTTGAGGTCAGGATATCATCAAGTAAGAATTAAGGATGAAGATATCTTCAAGACAGCCTTTAGAACAAGGTATGGACACTATGAGTTTGTCGTAATGCCATTCGGGCTTACCAACGCCCCAGATGTCTTTATGTGCTTAATGAATAATATAATGCATAAATACTTAGATAAATTTGTTGTTGTGTTTATCGAAGACATCTTAATTTACTCTAAAACGGAAGAAGAACATAAAGAACACCTAAAGATAGTATTACAAGAGTTGTGAGAACAACAACTCTTCACGAAGTTTAGCAAGTGTGACTTCTTTAAGGATGAAATCCAGTACTTAGGTCACGTAGTGACTAAGGAAGGGATTTCAGTCGATCCTGAAAAGATTCGGGCAATCGAAGATTGTCCAGTTCCTAAAGATGTAACAGATGTGAGATCGTTCATGGGGATTACCGGAAATTACCAGAGATTCATTGAAGGCTTTTCAAAAATAGCAAATCCGATCACTTCCTTGCAAAAGAAAGGCAAGAAATTTGATTGGAACTTAAAATGTGAAGAAAGTTTTAAGTAATTAAAAACCTTATTGACAAGTGCACCTATTCTAAGAATAGCAAATCCTAATAAGAATTTCGTGGTATGCACAGATGCCTGTAATGATGGTTTAGGCAGTGTGCTGACTCAAGACGGGCATGTCATTTCCTATGAGTCTAGGAAGTTAAAAATTCACAAAAAGAATTACGCAACTTATGATCTAGAACTTGTGTCTATTATACATGCCTTAAAAATGTGGCGACATCATTTAATGGGCAGAAAATTTATTTTTAATGATTGTTAATAAAAGAATGAAATATCTTTTAGATCAACCTAACTTAAATGCAAGACAAGCAAGGTGGTTAGCCTTCTTGAGTGAATATGATTTCAAAATCCAGCACATAAAGGGTAATGAAAATAAGGTGGCTGATGCTTTAAGCAGAAACACAAAGCTGAGCTTTACAGAAGCAATCAACACTTATGCTTTTGATTTAAATGAACATCTTAACGAAGGGGTAAAACAAGATGAAGATTATTAGAAATTGCAAATTACAGCTAAGGAAAAACCTACAGAAAGCTTAATAAAAGGTTATAGTTTAAATGAAAATGGATTTTTATTATTTAAAGATAAACTGTATGTGCCTAATGTTCCTAAAGTTAAGTTGATAATTCTGGACGAAGTCCATAAAACACCTTACTCAAGACATCCAGGTTACCAAAAGACTGTAACCATGCTAAGAAAACAATATTTTTGGCCTAATATGAAATATGAGGTAGCTGAATACATTGCTAGATTCTTGGACTTTCAACAAGTTAAAACCGAACACCAACATCCGACCGGTTTGCTACAACCTTTACCTATTCCCATCTAGAAATGGGAAGTGATCAACTTAAATTTTATTACTGAATTGCCTAGAAATCAGAATCAAAATGACTCAATTATGGTAGTGGTAGATAAATTAAGCAAAGCAGCACATTTCATTCCTATTAAAATTACTTACAAGGCTTCCAATATAGCTGATATATTATTAAAGCAGATTTTTCAGTTACATGGAGTACCGAAAGTTATAATTTTAGACAGGGATCCTAAATTCACAGGAAATTTTTGGAAGTCTTGTTTAAGGGATTAAATACAACGTTGAATTTCAGTACCTCCTTCCATCCTCAAATAGATGGATGGACTGAAAGAGTGAATCAGGTGCTGGAGGATTTATTAAGGATGTATGTTAAAGATCATCCAGGTAAGTGGGAAGACTACTTACATCTAGCAGAGATTGCATATAATAACAACTATCAATCATCAGCTAAATATAGTCCATTTGAAATTTTATATGGATGTAAATGCAACACTCCTATCTCTTGGAATAATCCAGTAGATAGATTGGTGTTAGGACCAGAATTATTGAAGGAAATGGAGGAAATTTTGAAACAAGTGCAGGAAAATTTGAAGGTGGCACAGGATCGGCAAAAGAGCCAAGCAGACTTGAAAATAACTCCCAAGGAGTTCCAGGTAGGTGAGCATGTATTTATAAAGGTAAGGCCAAAGAAAATCTCTCTAAGACTGGGGAGTTGTGCAAAGCTAGCACCACTGTGGCCCATTCGAAATTTTATCTAGAATTGGTCAAGTTGCATACCAGCTAGCATTACCACCTAACTTGAAAGTACATAATTTTTTTCATATCTATATTTTGAAAAAGTATGTTCATGATGCTACTCATGTGGTTGATTGGAATGTGGTACAGGTAGAACCAGAAAGAGAAATTCTGGTGGAATCGGATTGTATCCTCGGGAGGAGGGAAATCACGCTGAGGAACCGCACCATTGGACAGGTGAAGGTGCAATGGAAGCAACTTAGTCCTGAAGAGGCCACTTGGGAATTGGAAAGTAAGATGTGGGAGGCATACCCAAATCTATTCCAGGAGACTGCAGAGGATGAAGAATAAGTAACATCGAGGACGATGTTACATTTTAAGGGGGTGTGTATGTCACATACCCCAATTTTGTAAAATAATGTAAATTGTTTAATTTGATTTCCTAAGACATTATGTTAAATTTAATGCTAAGTAGGAACTGATGACTCAGCAGAATCAAAAGAAGTGGAATGTAATTCTGAATATTTTATTATTAATAAAAAAAAATGGAGACAACAGCATGGGAGAGCTGTTGATAAGAGTGTTACTAGTCAAACTGGTGGAAGGAACTAGGTGGAGGGCAAAAGACAAGTGGCAGCATCCTCAAACACTTCCTATGTTGCAAGTGGAAACTTCCCTACATTTGGGGTCACGATCCCCCAAGAAAGTGGGATCAGAGCAGGTGGCTCAATAAATGACAACTAACCCAAAAAGACCTAGGCAATCTTTTAAAAGTACCCAATGAATAGAGCTGAGGTTGCTCAGATATTTTCTAGGAGAAGAATCATTCATGAGGAATGCTATTCAAGGAATTTCATTGGGAAAAATGGAAAACAGTAAGGAAAGTGTTTTGAGAGAGAATCTGCAGTAACTTGGTCTGTTACAACTTGTTAGCTGAGAGAACTTACTGATAAGTTCAGGGTTTCTATTGAGTGTGAAGACTGGTATTGATCACTGCTGCACCTAGTTCCAGCCAGGGAGACCAGAGCAATCTCGGGGGTTCTGAGGAGTCGTTGTTTAAGCGCTCTCCAGGATTTGGTAGGGAGGAACAGCCTCCCATTGCTGTTGTCGTCCAAGCTCAATAACAGGTTCTCCTATTTAATAATCTTGTTTTAATATTTGTGTATGATTGAATGTTATGTTGCAGTTTATTATGTAAAGACTTAGAGGGTTTAGTCATGAAAGTGTTCTTAGTTTATTTAGTAATTAGAATCATTTTGATGAGAAATAAAACCCCACCTGTGTTTTTCATCATCTGGATTGATCCAGACCGTACTCCAGCACAGGTGGTAATATTATAAATAAAGATAGGAGGATGCAATTACAGAATAAATTGTTAGTTTGTTTAAAATAATGCATACTTTTATTCAACTGTCAGAGCAATAGCATAATGTACATGAAGTAGAGTTAGGGTTAGATTTAAGTCTTTTATCTTAGATTATAGAACAAGGAAAGAAGCTGTATTTTCATTTACTAACAGAACTAGATTTAGATGGGTAAACAGGTTCTCTGTACAGTTTCTATTCCAAAAACTTTACTATATTATTTGAAACCGAGAAAAGAATTTACTAGCTAAATTATGTAGTAATAGAACCAATAGAAATGTTTTTCTTTCTACATTTATTTTCTTCTCATATTTTATATTATTGAATGTCTAGAAACCAATCTATAATTAGCAATAGCAAAACTATGATTTTATTTTATAAGAAACTAGTTAGTTCATAATCTGCTTACAGCTGTTAATTTATCTAGTTCCCGCATTAAGTTTTATCTAGCTGAGCTCGAACAAGGTTTATAGTTATTAGTCTATCTTTTATAAAAGTTAAAATAAATATTACAATATATATATATGAGATAGATCATAGATAGTTTGTTAATTGTTTTTATTTTATTTTACTAACATCATAACATATAGGATAAAATAAATACCAAGAGAACTTTTATAAAGTATTAGTACAGATGGCATAAGAAATAAATAACAGAGTACTATTTCTCTATACTTTAACAAAATAAAATAAGTATGAATAACTTTGGAAGCAATAGTACTCACAGGTAAGAAAAAATCCTTATTATATTAATAACAATATACTTTCTATTACATAAATTATAGGAACATTATTATTATGAACTTAAAGTAATGTTCTTATTACATTAATTGCAAACCTGAAATAAATATAATTTATGTACCCCAAGATAAATTGACAGTTACTTGAGAACTTCATTAAAAACATAAATACCCTATATTTTTGAAGGGTACAAACTATACATTAACATTTACAAGTGCATAATCGAACAGGAAGTAAACAACAGAGTTACAGAATGTTCGACTTATCGAGCTTAGCCATATATTTAAAACATAACTAATAACCCTCAAATTTTGCAGAAGAACAATATAAATTAACAATAATTTAAAAGAAGCTATGATATTTTCTTATACTGTCAAAATTAGGGTAAAAACCTAATAATCCAAAATATACAGCAGAGTTAACAACTGTAGAGTTCAATACAGTATGTTTTTACTCATAGCCGTAATTAAAATTCACAGAATGAGGCTTTTACAACCTTTCCATTTTTATATATAAACACTGTATTCAAAACAAGACAAAATTTACACTCACGGCCGAAGCCGGAGAACCTTACACTAAACAATTTGTTTAACACCCATTAAAAATAGTGAATCGAATAACTAGAATAACCAAAACCCAGAAGGGTTATTCATGCCATGACGACCAACCCATAAAATTCCATAAGGGTTTGTACAAGGTAGAACAGCCATGGAAAGTCCAGGGCTTACCGTAATCTTCAAGTCGCCGCAACCTCTTACCAGCTACGTAGATAGAAAGAGACAGGTGTATACTTGGAACTAATCACACACCCTATTGTTAATATGATATATTAAATATGAACAGTTACATAAATAAAGAATTGTGCAATAATAATGATAGAATGAATGATATTCTTACCTCAGAACTTAATAGAAATGTAACCACCTAGCAACGCAGCGACTAGCACAAGTAGGAGGAGGTCTTTCATCAGCTGCAAGGAAGACGATGTTACTATACTCCATCAACTATTGACATCAGAGAGTCTCAGTCATCGGCTCAACAAGGTAAAACCCTAGAGCCGTATTATTACCCAATCCCCAAAACAACACACATTACACTGTGAAACATGAGCTACAGCGCTCCAAAGTGAAGAACCACCCTCGTAATGCCAAACTAAAGAAGAAGGGGGCTGTTTACAATCAAAAAGTTCAGGTTCAAACTAGTATGACAGCAAAAACTTGACGAAAGAACCGCTAAATCATGTAAAACAACATTACTTTGGGACGACACTTTCTTACTGTGATTTTGGACAAGCTCACGAGGAGGATAACGAGCTGGGAGAATACCATTCAGAGGAGCGGCGCGACGAGGGTGCACCAACACTATCGCAGAGTGGTAGGAGGCCGAAAACTACGGAAGGAACAATAAGATTAGGGTTCAAGGGAGAGTTATTTTTATCATTGCAGTACATGGCTAGGATAACACCATGATAGCCCAACAAATAATTTTCGTACTGTGGGTTTGAGTGTATAGCTCGAACGAACGTCCCACTGAGAGATTGATTACAGTCATTTTTAGCAATTCGAAAGTTCCACCTTTTCCCTTGTTCCCATTATTAACCTAATATACACGTTGCATGAAAGCCAAGAAATTATATTATTTCTCAAACTATGCTTATTCAATCATACAAGTCGTGGAGAACTTTACGACCAACACTTGACAACTCGTTAGTTATTCAACCAACGTTTAAGCAGGGTCAATAATATTACCATTATAAAAATGATACATTATTATTTCCTACATTGGTGTTAAGTCCATCAAGATTATGTCTTATAATGTTTAAATAATGGAACCTTCTTAGAATAAGATGCTCTTCATGATAGAACTATTTTAGCTATGCATTGGTGTAATCACATAGTTATAAACTTTTGAGTTACAAAAAAAAAAAGTTTAACATCACACTATTCTTCAGGTTTGACATAGAGGCCCTTTGATGATCTATTAACCATAACTAATTTGAAATTGTACTCACGAGCTATGTGTAAAAGAGTTCATTTCTTTCTTACTAGCTTAGACTAATAGATGGCAGTTGATATCAAAGAGATAATCTAGTCAAACTGTAAGAACCTTGGAATTTGGAACAAAAGCATAAAGACTTTTCTTAGTGTTGCACATGAATTTCTTACTCCATAGATTTATAATTTAAAGTAGATTCTTAATGTCATTTTTTAGCCATCCTTTTAACCTTCTTACAAAGAAAAGTTTTAAAACAGTTTACTCTTGACGACTTTTGTGGACATCAAGAGTTCAAAATTCTATAAAGATTATAATTTATATTTGCTAAAAGAAAAGCAATTGTCGCCATCATAGTTAGAATTTTAAATCTCCTCTCCATAGCATTTTAAAAAGAAGGACAGATAAATGATTTTTTTCTTTTACCTCAAAAAGCTTGGAAATTGTTTAGCCTTTATACTCTTTAAGGATATATTTGTTTTGTACAACGAACATATAGCTGAATTCTTTAGAATTTCGAACAGGTAGCACCCAAACTTCTTACCTGTAAGGCTGTCAAAGCAGGAAAACTTCTGCGTTAGCTCGAAAGCTAAGTAAGCCCATAATTTCATGACAGTTCCACCTTGTAGTCGCAATAAGAAAATAAGTCAGTAAACTGAAAAGAACTGTTCGGTAAAATAAACACAACCAAATAGATAATTCAGATAATAAATTCAGTACCGTATGACTAATTAATTAATTAGTTGACTGCATTTATGAAAATTATCTGTACTTTTGAAAATTTTAAATTTTTCGGAAAATTTGGGGTATTGACATGGTTAGTTACCAGGAATACTCAATCTGAGACTGAGTGCCATTCTAATATGACTGTAGGATATAGTATTACATGATTAGATGTGAGCGCATGGCCATTTTGATGTGATTGAGGGATGTGTTCCCACTTGATCGGATATAAGGGCTGATGCCATTCTCTAGGAGAATGGAGGCACTTGGTCAGTTACCGGGAATCCTCAGTCTGGGACTGAGAGCCCTTTCGATGTGATGTGTTTACACATGGTCAAATGTAAGTGCGGAGCCTTTCTGACAAGATGAGTTCGGATATAAGTGTTGATCCTTTTTGATGTGATGGGTATACACATGGTCAGATGTGAGTGATGTGCCTTTCTGACAAGATGGGGTCAGATGTAAGTGCAAAGCCTTTTCAACAAGATGAGGTCAGATGTAAGTGTTGAGCCATTCTAGCATGATGTGTTTACACATGGTCAGATGTGAGTGTTGTGCCTTTCTGACAAGATGGGGTCGGGTGTAAGTGTAGATCCTTTTCAACAAGATGAGGTCGGATGTATGTGCTGAGCCATTTTGGTGCGATGTGTTTACACATGGTTAGATGTAAGTGTTGGGGATTTCTGACAAGATGAGGTCAAATGTGAGCACTGGGCATGCCTTTCTGACAAGATGAGGTCAGATGTAAGAGTTGGGCGGGCCTTTCTGACTTAGGGTCAGATTTAAGTGCTGAAGACCTACATGAATGGTAGGCCTACAACCAACATGAAAAAGGGCTGGCTCTATCGAAATTCCTGTGACAAGAAGAATCTACAGATAGCACCATTCTAAGATAGCACCGATGATGATGATCCATACTTGATGATGATCCATATCAAGTGATGGTCTAGATGTGATGATTATCCAAACTTGATGATGATCCAAATGAAGTGATGATCCAAATCCCGTGATGAAGATGACTTGAATATGAAGATGACTTGAAGACGAAGAAGACTTGAAGACGAACGAGACAAAGAATACTTGAAGATGAAGAAAACTTGAATATGAAGATAATAAGATGATCCAGTCAATAAAGAGAAGAAGACCAGTGCTGAAAATTGTGTCAAAAGAATACCTTCCTAGTTAAGAGGGAGTGTTGATGTATTTGTAACTTCGGAATGTATTCACTTATATATCTTATGTATTCTACCCCGATGTTTATTCCAGGATGTGTCTGTAATGTAATTGAGTCATGTCATGCCCCGATGTTCCAATCGAGAGGATCTACAATGTAAACAATTCATGTCAAGTCATTTTGGGTAACCCTCCTATTGTCCAAGGGTTAAAGTCCCCACAGTTTCGGGGCACTAGGGTTGTTAGACTCACCTAGTGAAGTCAACCCTAGTAGGGTTTAGTCAAGTATGGAATTAGTATAAACAAAGATCTATCCTCTCTATTTATCACACACTCACTCACACTTAGTTGTAGTGTATAGCTTAGGAAGAAGAAGACACTGGGGCTAGGAAGAAAGAGGTTACTGTTGTTGAGAGATCACCTTACTGGTTTTTTGGGCTTTGTTATTTGGTGCTGATTCTATCTCTGAGGAAGTTGTGGGGTTTTCTCTATGTATGGTTTCCCCGAGGAAAAACAATGTATTCATTGTTTCTTGTGTTTGATTTTTGTGCTTGTCATTCTCTCAGTTAAAGATCCTAATAATGCTAGCTTAATGTTAAAAATATAACATCGAATCCTTAGCAGCAAAATTGAAGGATACTTGCAGTGCTTTATTTGTCACATGAAAATTGATGAAACCTATTACAAGAAATACTGTAAGCTCTTGAATCTTAAAACTTGAACCACATATTATTGTTGCCGCCTTTCACACACCTGGGTCACGTGGCAGAAATCTTCAAGCCACTTGGTGTGTCCTTGGGAGAAAGCCTCGAGTCAAGGCTATCACCTTGTTCTTGACTCCTCTGTTAGAATAATCAACCCATAGTTTACCCACTTAGACATTAATTTAATTATTTCTGTCTTATTTGCCTAGTTCATGTGTCCCACCTTGTGCAAGTTGTCATTTGCCTATTCATAATGGTCAAACTTGCCTTATTTGAATCATGTAGCACATGGGAGAGCTAAAGGAATCAATTCTACTTTATTCCTGGCCTCCTAGGTGCCCTTCTGCTTTTCCTACTTTATTGCCTGCTTTTTCAGTGTTTTAAGGCAAAAGGAAAAGCTAGACTAGGTGAGGTTGACTAGTTTTTTTTCCTACACATACTCCTCTCTTTTCTCCATACAAAAGCATGTATGAGATGCCATTCCACCACTCTTTAGCTTTCCTAAGCCTTTTTTCCAATTCGTGAGCTCCATGACATATTTGGGATCAACTTTTTACACCTATGGGGGATTTGCTTATTTTTAGTAAGCATGCTTTATGCTAGATTCGAATTGCTCCTCATGCATTCGAATCCCTGATGTATGTTATCTATTCAGCAACCTATGTTATTACAGGGTTGGCTATTGTACACTAATTTAATACTGTTTAGTGTTCAGCTCCAATTTTCAGTCTCTTTAAGAGTGATTTTGCATGATCAATTGTTAATTGTTGTGAGTAAAATTAATCTATCACCTGGTTCAATTTCCACATGGTATCAGAGCCACTGTATATTGTTTCTCTCCTTCAAAAATTGTTTTGCGGGTTCGACATGGGTGACTGGGAGCCTTCTACTGACAGCCGAGACAGATTTTCTAAGCTATGGATCAATCACAGAAAACTATCTTGACTCCTTTCAATTTCTTTGAATGGAAAGTAGAGATGGAGATACTGTTGAGAGAGAAAGGCCTCTACAGGGTGACTATGACAAAAGAAGCAGAGCCCAATGCAGCTACAGAGAAGATAAAATGGCACAACAGGAGGGATGAGGCTTATGGCCTCCTGTGTCTGAGTATTTTCAGAGACCTCCTTTTCCATCTTGATGGATTGACATCACTGAATGAAGTATGGGAGAAGCTTGCTGATATTTTTAGAAAGACATATGAGATGAGGGGACATCAAATCGAAAATGAGCTGATTTCTCTGAGTCCAACGAGATTTGAATCCCTGCAGCTATATTTCTCCAAGTTCAAAGCACTAGTTTTGCAGCTAAAACAGTGTGGTATCGAAAAGAAAGATGATTAGCTCATACTGGCCATCCTCTCGAAGCTAGGCCATGACTATTTAGTGTTTGTTTTGACCTTCTATGCCACAAAACTGACAGCTCAAACCTAGAAGATGCCTAGCCTTTCAGATTTCATGGAATCTCTCACACAAGAACAGGACAAGGTGGTGATGATGGGCACCATCAAACCATTTAAAGATCAAGCTTTGATTGCTGGAGATTCGAAGGTGCATTCAAAAGGAAAAAAGAAAGCTAAAAAGCCACCTGAGCAAAAGAGAGACAAGAAACAGTCTCTGGAGGATCTACAAGGTCCCAAGAAGAACTACCAGAAGAATAAAAACAAAGGTGAAATGAGCAAGTGCACATACTGCAATAAGGACAATCACTCTGAAAGCTCTTGTATGAAAAAGCAAATAGACATGCTGACCCAACTCCTGGAGAATAATGGCATCTCCCTTCCAGAAAGCTCAAAGAAGAGAGAAGGAGGATCAAGTTCAGATGATAGAGAGAGAATTCATGCTCTAGTTACTAGCACATCAAGCTCACCCAGTTTTATCATTGATTCTGGAGCTTCAAGACACATGGTTTCAACTAAGGAGTCCTTCTCCTCACTGGATATGTCAAAAGGACCATCTATTGTACTGGGAGATTACTCTCTCACTGAAAGTAAAGGCAAAGGAAGGATAGATCTTGATCATGGTCAGTTCAGCAATGTGATGTATGTGCCTGGTCTCACCTCCAACCTCCTGTCAATGTACCAGATGACCCACACTGGGTCTCCTAAGAAGGTTATATTCTCCCTCGATGAAGTTGAGATCATAGAGATTTCAACTAGTAGAGTCATTGCAAAAGGAGTTACGAATCATGCTCAAAAGGTATACATGTTCTCACACTTCCTACCTTACTCAAATCCCTCTGCTCTTCTCATTCATGCTAATGAAGCCAGCAAGTTGTGGCATGAAAGATTTGGCCACCTAAACTACAAATATCTTTCTGATATTAGTGAAAAATAGATGATCATAGGGTTTCCCAAGATAAAATTTTCCAAAGGAGTCTACCAAGGTTGTATCCTAGGAAAACAACCAGAGCACAAATTTGAGAGAGCTAGTCATGAGAGAACCTCTACACCCCTCGAGCTGATCCACAGTGATGTTGCTGGCCCATTCCCT
Organism: Pseudotsuga menziesii; assembly: GCA_001517045.1. Taxonomy (NCBI): domain Eukaryota; kingdom Viridiplantae; phylum Streptophyta; class Pinopsida; order Pinales; family Pinaceae; genus Pseudotsuga; species Pseudotsuga menziesii. The sequence continues at coordinate 139,590 of LPNX010149076.1, forward strand.
CATATGTCCATGAGTCAGGCCAAATATGCATTGACCTTCATTGATGACTTTTCCAAGTATTGCTGGGTTCACTTCCTGAAACACAAGTCTAAAGTTTTTGGCCTATTCAAAGTCTTTAAGGCTTTGGTTGAAAACCAGTCTGGAAGGAAACTCAAGGCACTCAGATATGAAAATGGTGGTGAGTATGTCAAGTCTGAGTTTATTAACTATTCTGTAGATGCAGGTATTCATATGCAGCATTCTATCCCTTACACACCACAACAAAATGGTGTTGCTGAGAGGAAGAACCGATCACTGAAGGAGATGCCAACATGCATGATGGAGGCCAAAAATTTGCCACCAAAGTACTGGGCCAAAGCTATCAACTGTACAGCCTATATTCAGAATAGGGTTCCTCACAAAAAACTTGATGGCATGACTCCCTTTGAAGCATGGAGTGGGCACAAGCCAGATGTGACCCATTTCAGGATTTTTGGCTCAAACGCTTGGGCTAGAATCCCGACAGAGAAGAGGAAGGCTTTGCATCCCCAAAGCCAAGAGTGTCTTTTTGTTGGATACTCTAAATATTCAAAAGGGTACAAACTAATAAATTTGAGCAAAAATAAATCCTTCATCGAAAGGTGTGTTCTGTTTGAAGAAGAACCCCTTGCAGCAGTGGAAGTTGGTGAAGCCTATTCACCACCTCAACCTCAAGAAGTAAGTAAAGAGTTTGTTGAACATGCTGATTCTGATTTTTATGATGGAGATGAGTTTATTGCAGACCCTAACAGCCCCACAAGGCCAAAATGGTAATCCAAGACACTACATGCAGCAGGTGAGCTAGCTGGGGTCCCAATGACCCAAGAAGGACTAGATCTCAATTTGAGAATGGTCTGTGCATGAAGGATCCTATGTTTGCTGAAAAATTCTATTTGATGGTCGAGTCTGATCCTCAAACATATGAAGAAGCAACAGGAGATCCAAGATGGCAAACAGCCATGAAGGAGGAGTTCAGCTCACTCCAGAAGAGCAACACATGGGAGCTAGTGGATCTTCCCCCAGGGAGAAAACTAGTACAGTGTAAGTGCATCTATAAGACCAAATTTTCTGCTGATGGTTCACCACTAAAGTACAAGGCCAGATTGGTATCCAAGGGCTACTAACAAGTTCATGGCATAGATTTCAATGAGGCTTTTTCCCCACTGGCAAAAATGGATTCCTTAGGCTAGCCTTGGCCATTGCAGCCTCAAGGCAATGGGAGGTACATCACATGGATGTAAAATGTGCCTTCCTGAATGGAGATATCACTAAATAGATATATATGCAGCAGCCTCAAGGTTTTTCTACTAACCCTTCTCTTGTGTGCAGGTTGAGAAAGTCATTGTATGGGCTAAACCAAGCCCCCAGGGCTTGGTATGCCAAGATCGATAGCTTCTTGCTATCACTGAATTTTGTTCGGTGCAAATCAGATCCAAATGTGTATTTGAAGTTAGTTAATGGCTCATTGATGATCATTGTCTTATATTTTGATGACCTCCTCATTACAAGAAGCTCACTGGCTGAGATTGCTTCCTTAAAAGGAGCTATGAACCAAGCCTTCTCCATGACAGATTTGGGGCTCTTAAGTCAATTTTTGGGGCTTGAGATTGCTCAAACCAAATCTAGAATAAAGGTGCACCAGTCCAAATATGACTTGGACTTGCTGAAGAAATTCAAAATGAAGGATTGCAAAGCAAGCAAAACTCCTTTCCTTTCAGGAGTGAAGCTGGAAGAAGCTGATTCTTCACCGATGGTAAACAATACACTGTATAGACAATTGATTGGATGTTTGTTGTATCTAACACATACTAGACCTGATATTTGTTATGCATTAAGTGTGGCTTCTAGATTCATGGATCAACCTCAAGAGATCCATTGGAAAGCAGCCAAAAGGATCCTTAACTTTGTTCAGGGAACAAGGACACATGGGATGTTCTATAAAGAAAAATCTGATCTTGATTTGATTGGATTTACTGACAGTGATTGGGATGGTGATAGCATAGACATAAAGTCCACTTCAGGATATGTGTTCATGCTTGCATAAGGGCCAATCAACTAGTCAAGAAAGAAACAGAGTGCCATTGCACTCTCATCTACAAAAGCAGAGTACAGAGGAGTTGTTAATGCAGCAACTCAATGTTTATGGTTGCAGGGTTTACTTGGAGAGTGTGGCTCCGAACTAGAGTACTCAAATACCATCTACTGTGATAACTAGAGTACCATTCGAATCTGCAAAGATCTAGTTCAGAAGCAGAGAACCAGACACATTGAGATCCATATGCACTACATCAGAGAGCTTGTGCATGATGGCACCATTCACCTACTCTTCTGCTCATCTTCAGAACAAGTAGCTGATATCTTCACCAAATAATTTTGTGAGAAGACCTTCAGAAATCTCAAATCACTGCTGGGGATTGCTGATCATGCTGTGCAAGCATGATTAAAGATAAGATTCTACAATTTTGTTTACAGTCCATGTTTAAGGGAGGATTTTCCCAAGTTGGTTTTGCCTCTTTCCTTGTTTAAATGGACATGCAATATGTAAAGGGTGACTAAGCCTTTTTGCTAGGCCCTATAATTTTATGATATATTACTCATAAGTCAGGCTTAAGGGGGGGTGTTAGAATAATCAACCCATAGTTTACCCACTTAGACATTAATTTAATTATTTCTGTCTTATTTTCCTAGTTCATGTGTCCCACCATATGCAAGTTGTCATTTACCTATCCATAATGGTCAAACTTGCCTTATTTGACTCATGTAGCACATGGGAGAGCTAAAGGAATCAATTCTACTTTATTCCTGGCCTCCTAGGCACCCTTCTGCTTTTTCTGCTTTATTGCCTGCTTTTTCAGTGTTTTAAGGCAAAAGAAAAAGCTAGACTAGGTGAGGTTGACTAGTTTTTTGTCCTACACATACTCCTCTCTTTTCTCCATGCAAAAGCATGTATGAGCTTCCATTCCACCACTCTTTAGCTTGCTTAATCATTTTTCCCAATTCGTGAGCTCCATGACAGATTTGGGATCATCTTTTTACACCTATGGTGGATTTGCTTATTTTTAGTAAGCCTGCTTTATGCTAGATTCGAATTGCTCCTCATGCATTTGAATCCCTGATGTATCTTATTTATTCAGCAACCTATGTTATTACAGGTTTGGCTATTCTACACTGATTTAATACAGTTTAGTGTTCAGCTCCAATTTTCAGTCTCTTTGTGAGTGAGTTTGCATGATCAATTGTTAATTGTTGTGAGTAAAATTAATCTATCACCTAGTTCAATTTCCACATGGTATCAGAGCCACTGTAGATTGTTTCTCTCCTTCAAAAATTGTTTTGCAAGTTCGACATCATTGACTGGGAGCCTTCTACTGACAGCCGGGACAGATTTTCTAAGCTATGGATCAATCATAGAAAACTATCTTGATTCCTTTCAATTTATTTGAATGGAAAGCAGAGATGGAGATATTGTCGAGAGGGAAAGGCCTCTACATGGTGACTATGGCAACAGAAGCAGAGCCCAATGCAGCTACAGAGAAGATAAAATGGCACAACAGAAGGGATGAGGCTTATGGCCTCCTGTGTCTGAGTATTTCCAGAGACCTCCTTTTCCATCTTGATCGATTGACATCACCGAATGAAGTATGGGAGAAGCTTGCTGATCTTTTTGGAAAGAGAGATGAGATGAGGGGACATCAAATCAAAAATGAGCTGATTTCTCTGAGTCCAACGAGATTTGAATCCCTGCAGCTATATTTCTCCAAGTTCAAAGCACTAGTTTTGCAGCTAAAACAGTGTGGTATCGAAAAGAAAGATGATCAGCTCGTACTGGCCATCCTATCGAAGCTAGGCCCTAACTATTCAGTGTTTGTTTTGACCTTCTATGCCACAAAACTGATAGCTCGAACCTGGAAGATGCCTAGCCTTGTAGATTTCATGGAATCTCTCACACAAGAACAGGACAAGGTGGTGATGATGGGCACCATCAAACCATCCAAAGATCAAGCTTTGATTGCTGGAGATTCGAAGGTGGATTCAAAAGGAAAAAAGAAAGATAAAAAGACACCTGAGCAAAAGAGAGACAAGAAACAGTCTCTGGAGGATCTACAAAGTCCCAAGAAGAACTACCAGAAGAAGAAAAACAAAGGTGAAATGAGCAAGTGCGCATACTGCAATAAGGGCAATCACTCTGAAAGCTCTTGTATGAACAAGTAGATAGACATGCTGACCCAACTCCTGGAGAATAATGGCATCTCCCTCCCAGAAAGCTCAAAAAAGAGAGAAGGAGGATCAAGTTCAGATGACAGAGAGAGAGTTCATGCTCTAGTTGTTGGCACATCAATATCACCTAGTTTTATCATTGATTCTGGAGCTTCAAGACACATGGTTTCGACTACGGAGTCCTTCTCCTCACTGGATATGTCGAAAGGACCATCTATTGTACTGGGAGATGACTCTCTCATTGAAATTAAAGGCAAAGGAAGGATATATCTTGATCATGGTCAGTTCAGAAATGTGCTGTATGTGCCTGGTCTCGCCTCCAACCTCTTGCCAGTGTACCAGATGACCCACACTGGGTCTCCTAAGAAGGTCATATTCTCCCTCGATGAAGTTGATATCACAGAGATTTCAATTAGTAGAGTCATTGCAAAAGGAGTTGCGAATCATGCTCAAAAGGTATACATGTTCTCACACTTCCTACCTTACTCAAATCCCTCTGTTCTTCTCATTCATGCTAATGAATCCAGCAAGCTGTGGCATGAAAGATTTGGCCACCTAAACTACAAATATATTTCTGATCTTAGTGAAAAAGAGATGGTCATAGGGTTGCCCAAGATAAAATTTTCCAAAGGAGTCTGCCAAGGTTGTATCCTAGGAAAACTCCCAGAGCACAAATTTGAGAGAGCTAGTCATGAGAGAACCTATGCACCCCTCAAGCTGATCCACAGTGATGTTGCTAGCCCATTCCCTCATATGTCCATGATTTAGGACAAATATGAATTGACTTTCATTGATGACTTTTCCAGGTATTGCTGGGTTCACTTCCTGAAACACAAGTCTGAAGTTTTTGGCCTAGTCAAAGTCTTTAAGGCTTTGGTTGAAAACCAGTCTGGAAGGAAACTCAAGGCACTCAGATCTGACAATGGTGGTGAGTATGTCAAGTATGAGTTTATTAAATATTGTGTAGATGTAGGTATTCATATGCGGCATTCTATACCTTACACACCACAAAAATATGGTGTTGCTGAGAGGAAGAACTGATCACTGAAGGAGATGGAAACATGCATGATGGAGGCCAAAACTTTGCCATCAAAGTACTGGGCCGAAGCTATCAACTGTGCAGCCTATATTCGGAATAGGGTACCTCACAAAAAAATTGATGGCATGAATCCTTTTGAATCATGGAGGGGGCACAAGCCAAATGTGACCCATTTCAAGATTTTTGGCTCAAAGGCTTGGGCTAGAATCCCGACAGAGAAGAGGAAGGCTTTGCAGCCCCAAAGCCAAGAGTGTATTTTTGTTGGATACTCTTAATATTCAAAAGGGTACAAACTGATAAATTTGAGCAAAAATAAAGCCTTCATCAAAAGGTGTGTTCAGTTTGAAGGAGAACCCTTGCAGCAGTGGAAGTTGGTGAAGCCTCTTCACCACCTCAACCTCAAGAAGTAAGTAAAGAGTTTGTTGAGCATGCTGATTCTGATTTTTCTAATGGAGATGAGTTTATTATAGACCCTAATAGCCCCACAAGGACAAAATGGGAATCCAAGACACTACATGTAGGAGGTGAGCTAGCTGGGGATCCCAATGACCCAAGAAGGACTAGATCTCAATTTGAGAATGGTCTGTGCATGAAGGATCCTATGTTTGCTGAAAAATGCTATTTGATGGTGGAGTCTGATCCTCAAACATATGAAGAAGAATCAAGAGATCCAAGATGGAAAAGATCCATGAAGGAGGAGTTCATCTCACTCCAGAACAGCAACACATGGGAGCTAGTGGATCTTCCCCCAGGGAGAAAACTAGTACAGTGTAAGTGTGTCTATAAGACCAAATTTGCTGCTGATGGTTCACCACTGCAGTACAAGGCCATATTGTTAGCCAAGGGCTACTCACTAGTTCATGGCATATATTACAATGAGGCTTTTTCCCCAGTGGCAAAAATGGATTCCATCAGGCTAGCCTTAGCCATTGCAGCCTCAAGGCAATGGGAGGTACATCACATTGATGTAAAATGTGCCTTCCTGAATGGATATCTCACTGAAGAGATATATATGCAGCAGCTTCAAGGTTTTTCTACTAACCCTTCTCTTGTGTGCAGGTTGAGAAAGTCATTGTACGGGCTAAAGCAAGCCCCCAGGGCTTGGTATGCCAAGATCGATAGCTTCTTTCTATCACTGAATTTTGTTTCATACAAATCAGATCCGAATGTCTATTTGAAGTTAGTTAATGGTTCATTGATGATCATTGTGTTAAATATTGATGACCTCCTCATTACAGGAAGCTCACTGGCTGAGATTGCTTCCTTAAAAGGAGCTATGAACCAAGCCTTCTCCATGACAGATTTGGGGCTCTTAAGTCAATTTTTGGGGCTTGAGATTGCTTAAACCAAAGTTGGAATGAAGGTTCACCAGTCCAAATATGCCTTGGACTTGCTGAAAAAATTCAAAATAAAGGATTGCAAAGCAAGCAAAACTCCTTTCCTTTCAGGAGCGAAGCTGGAAGAAGTTGATTCTTCACCGATGGTAAACAATACACTGTATAGACAATTGATTGGATGTTTGTTGTATCTGACACATACTAGACCTGATATTTGTTATGCAGTAAGTGTGGCTTCTAGATTCATGGATCAGCCTCAAGAGATCAATTGGAAAGCAGCCAAAAGGATCCTTAACTTTGTTCAGGGAACAAGGACACATGGGATCTTCTATAAAGCAAAATCTGATCTTGATTTGATTGGATTTATTGACAGTGATTGGGTAGCTGATAGCACAGACATAAAGTCCACTTTAGGATATATGTTCATGCTTGCAGAAGGGCCAATTAGCTGGTCAAGCAAGAAACAGAGTGCTATTGCACTCTCATCTACAGAAGCAGAGTACAGAGGAGTTGTTAATGCAGCAACTCAATGTTTATGGTTGCAGGGTTTACTTGGAGAGTGTGGCTTTGAACCAGAGTACTCAAATATCATCTACTATGATAACTAGAGTACCATTAAAATCTACAAAGATCCAGTTCAGAAGCAGAGAACCAGACACATTGAGCTCCATATGCACTACATTAGAGAGCTTGTGCATGATGGCACCATTCACCTACTCTTCTGCTCATCTTCAGAACAAGTAGCTGATATCTTCACCAAAAAATTTTGTGACAAGACCTTCAGCAATCTTAAATCACTGCTGGGGATTGCTGATCATGCTATGCAAGCATGAGTAAAGATAAGATTCTACAATTTTTTTTACAGTCCATGTTTAAGGGAGGATTTTCCCAAGTTGGTTTTGCCTTTTTCCTTGTTTAAATGGACATGCAGTATGTAAAGGGTGACTAAGTCTTGTTGCTAGGCCCTATAATTTTATGATATATTACTCATAAGTCAGGCTTAAGGGGGGGTGTTAAAATAATCAACCCATAGTTTACCCACTTAGACATTAATTTAATTATTTCTGTCTTATTTGCCTAGTTCATGTGTCCCACCTTGTGCAAATTGTCATTTGCCTATCCATAATGGTCAAAATTGCATTATTTGACTCATGTAGCACATGGGAGAGCTGAAGGAATCAATTCTACTTTAATCATGGCCTCTTAGGCGCCCTTCTGCTTTTTTCTCTTTATTGCCTACTTTTTTAGTGTTTTAAGGCAAAAGGAAAAGCTAGACTAGGTGAGGTTGACTAGTTTTTTGTCCCACACATCCTCCTATATTTTCTCCTTGCAAAAGCATGTATGAGCTTCCATTCCACCACTCTTTAGCTTGCCTAACCCTTTTTTCCAATTCCTGAGCTCCATGACAGATTTGGGATCATCTTTTTACACCTATGGTGGATTTGCTTATTTTTAGTAAGCCTGCTTTATGCTAGATTCGAATTGCTCCTCATGCATTCGAATCCCTGATGTATGTTATTTATTCAGCAACCTATGTTATTACAGGGTTGGCTATTGTACACTGATTTAATACAGTTTAGTGTTCAGCTCCAATTTTCAGTCTCTTTGTGAGTGATTTTGCATGATCAATTGTTAATTGTTGTGAGTAAAATTAATCTATCACCTGGTTCAATTTCCACATGGTATCACAGCCACTGTAGATTGTTTCTCTCCTTCAAAAATTGTTTTGCAGGTTTGAGATCAGTGACTGGGAGCCTTCTACTGATAGCCGGGATAGATTTTCTAAGCTATGGATCAATCACAGAAAACTATCTTGATTCCTTTCAATTTCTTTGAATGGAAAGCAGAGATGGAGATACTGTTGAGAGGGAAAGGCCTCTACAGGGTGACTATGGCAATAGAAGCATAGCCCAATGCAGCTGTAGAGAAGATAAAATGGTACAACAGGAGGGATGAGGCTTATGGCCTCCTGTGTCTGAGTATTTCCAGAGACCTCCTTTTCCATCTTGATGGATTGACATCACCAAATGAAGTATGGGAGAAGCTTGCTGAACTTTTTGGAAAGATAGATGAGATGAGGGGACATCAAATCGAAAATGAGCTGATTTCTCTGAGTCCAACGAGATTTGAATCCCTACATCTATATTTCGCCAAGTTCAAAGCACTAGTTTTGCAGTTGAAACAGTGTGTTATCGAAAATAAAGATGATCATCTTGTACTAGCCATCCTCTCGAAGCTAGGCCCTAACTATTCAGTGTTTGTTTTGACCTTCTATGCCACAAAACTGACAGCTCGAACCTGGAAGATGCCTAGCCTTGCAGATTTCATGGAATCTCTCACATAATAATAGGACAAGGTGGTGATGATGGGCACCATCAAACCATCCAAAGATAAAGCTTTGATTGCTGGAGATTCGAAGGTGGATTCAAAAGGCAAAAAGAAGGCTAAAAAGACACCTGAGCAAAAGAGAGACAAGAAACAGTCTCCGGAGAATCTACAAGGTCCCAAGAAGAACTACCAGAAGAAGAAAAACAAAGGTGAAATGAGCAAGTGCGCATATTGAAATAAGGGCAATCACTCTGAAATCTCTTGTATGAAAAAGCAGATAGACATGCTGACCCAAGTCCTGGAGAAGAATGGCATCTCCCTTCCAAAAAGCTCAAAGAAGAGAGAAGGAGGATCCATCAGAGGAAATTTGGGGTCTAAAATGGGCCTTATAAGAAAATGTGCCAAAATAAGTTTTTGTGAGTTGGAATTCAAGAACCAATAGAATTTGAATAAAATAAGTCAACCATAATGGTTGAATTGACATATTTGTCATTAAAAAAACTACTTTTTTTGTTCTTATTTTCGACATATCTCATTGTTTTTTTACTCAAATTTCGATCGGGAGCTCGTTGGATGCGGAATTTGATTCCGCATCCAATGAGTACCTACACTGCATACTTTTGATGGACCCCGCTACCCCAAAAACAAGAAATACCTGAAAAAACGTGATGATGATGTCATCATCACATTTTTTCAGATATTTCTTCTTTTTGGGGTAGTGGGGTCCGTCAAAAGTATGCAGTGTGGGTACTCGTTGGATGTGGAATCAAATTCCACATCCAACGAGCTCTCTCGATCGAAATTTGAGTAAAAACACAATCAGATATGTCGAAAATACGAACACAAAAAGTAGTTTTTTTCTTTCTTCCTCCAAAATTAATCAATATTATTTTATTATTTTAACTATTATTTTATTATTTTCCTTAGGAGGCCCATTTTAGACCCCAAAATTCCTCTAATGAAGTTCAGATGACAGAGAGAGAGTTCATGCTCTAGTTGTTGGCACATCAAGCTCACCCAGTTTTATCATTGATTCTGGAGCTTCAAGACACATGGTTTTGACTAAGGAGTCATTCTCCTCACTGGATATGTCGAAAGGACCATCTATTGTACTGGGAGATGACTCTCTCACTAAAAGTAAAGGCAAAGGAAGGATAGATCTTGATCATGGTCAGTTCAGCAATGTGCTGTATGTGCCTGGTCTTGCCTCCAACCTCCTGTCAGTGTACCAGATGACCCACACTGGGTCTCCTAAGAATGTCATATTCTCCCCCAATGAAGTTGAGATCACAGAGATTTCAACTGGTAGATTCATTGCAAAAGGAGTTGCGAATCATGCTCAAAAGGTATACATGTTCTCACACTTCCTACCTTACTCAAATCCCTCTGCTCTTCTCATTCATGCTAATGAAGCCAGCAAGCTGTGGCATGAAATATTTGGCCACCTAAAATACAAATATCTTTCTAATCTTAGTGAAAAAGAGATGGTCATAGGGTTTCCCAAGATAAAATTTTCCAAAGGAGTCTACCAAGGTTGTATCCTAGGAAAACACCTAGAGAACAAATTTGAGAGATCTAGTCATGAGAGAACCTCTGCACCCCTCGAGATGATCCACAGTGATGTTGCTGGCCCATTCCCTCATATGTCCATGAGTTAGGACAAATATGCATTGACCTTCATTGATGACTTTTCCAGGTATTGCTGGGTTCACTTCCTGAAACACAAGTTTGAAGTTTTTGGCCTATTCAAAGTCTTTAAGGCTTTGGTTGAAAACTAGTTTGGAAGGAAACTCAAGTCACTCAGATCTGACAATGGTGGTGAGTATGTCAATTCTGAGTTTATTAACTATTGTGCAGATGTAGGTATTCATATCCATCATTCTATCCCTTACACACCACAGCAAAATGGTGTTGCTGAGAGGAAGAACCGATCACTGAAGGAGATGGAAACATGCATGATGGAGGCAAAAAATTTTCCACCAAAGTACTAGGCCGAAGCTATCAACTGTGCAGCCTATATTCAGAATAGGGTGCCTCACAAACAGCTTGATGGCATGACTCCCTTCGAAGCATGGAGTGGGCACAAGCCAAATGTGACCCATTTCAGGATTTTTGGCTCAAAGGCTTGGGATAGAATCCCGACAGAGAAGAGAAAGGCTTTGCAGCCCCAAATCCAAGAGTGTCTTTTTGTTGGACATTCTGAATATTCAAAAGGGTACAAACTGATAAATTTGATCATAAATCAATCCTTCATCGAAAGTTGTGTTCAGTTTGAAGAAGAACCCCTTGCAGTATTGGAAGTTGGTGAAGCCTCTTCACCACCTGAACCTCAAGAAGTAAGTAAAGAGTTTGTTGAATATGCTTATTCTTATTTGTCTAATGGAGATGAGTTTATTGCGGACCCTAACAGCCCCACAAGGCCAAAATGGGCATCCAAGACACTACATGCAGCAGGTGAGCTAGCTGGGGATCCCAATGACCCAAGAAGGACTAGATCTCAATTTGAGAATGGTCTGTGCATGAAGGATCCTATGTTTGCTGAAATATGCTATTTTATGGTGGAGTCTAATCCTCAAACATATGAAGAAGCAGCAGGAGATCCAAGATGGCAAACAGCCATGAAGGAAGAGTTCATCTCACTCCAGAAGAGCAACACATGGGAGCTAGTGGATCTTCACCCAGGGAGAAAACTAGTACAGTGTAAGTGGGTCTATAAGACCAAATTTGCAACTGATGGTTCACCACTAAAGTAAAAGACAAGATTGGTAGCCAAGGGCTACTCACAGGTTCATGGCATAGATTACAATGAGCCTTTTTCCCCAGTGGAAAAAATGGATTCCATCAGGCTAGCCTTAGCCATTGCAGCCTCAAGGCAATGAGAGGTACATCACATGGATGTAAAATGTGCCTTCCTAAATGGATATCTCACTGAAGAGATATATATGCAGCATCCTCAAGGTTTTGCTACTAACCCTTCTCTTGTGTGCAGGTTGAGAAAGTCATTGTACGGGCTAAAGCAAGCCCCCAGGGCTTGGTATGCCAAGATCGATAGCTTCTTTCTATCACTGAATTTTGTTTCATACAAATAAGATCCGAATGTCTATTTGAAGTTAGTTAATGGTTCATTGATGATCATTGTGTTAAATATTGATGACCTCCTCATTACAGGAAGCTCACAGGTTGAGATTGCTTCCTTAAAAGGAGCTATGAACCAAGCCTTCTCCATGACAGATTTGGGGCTCTTAAGTCAATTTTTGGGGCTTGAGATTGCTCAAACCAAAGTTGGAATAAAGGTGCACCAGTCCAAATATGCCTTGGACTTGCTGAACAAATTCAAAATGAAGGATTGCAAAGCAAGCAAAACTCCTTTCCTTTCAGGAGTGAAGCTGGAAGAAGGTGATTCTTCACCGATGGTAAACAATACACTGTATAGACAATTAATTGGATGTTTGTTGTATCTGACACATACCGGACCTGATATTTGTTATGTAGTAAGTGTGGATTCTAGATTCATGGATCAGACTCAAGAGATCCATTGGAAAGCAGCCAAAAGGATCCTTAACTTTGTTCAGGGAACAAGGACACATGGGATCTTCTATAAAGCAAAATCTGATCTTGATTTGATTGGATTTACTGACAGTGATTGGGCAGGTGATAGCACAGACATAAATTCCACTTCAAGATATGTGTTCATGCTTGCAGAAGCGCCAATCAGCTAGTCTATCAAGAAACATAGTGCCATTGTACTCTCATCTACAGAAGCAGAGTACAGAGGAGTTGTTAATGCAACAACTCAATGTTTATGGTTGTAGGGTTTACTTGGAGAGTGTGGCTTCGAACCAGAGTACTCAAATACCATCTACTATGATAACTAGAGTACCATTTGAATTTGCAAATATCCAGTTCATAAGCAGAGAACCAGACACATTGAGATCCATATGCACTACATCAGAGAGCTTGTGCATGATGGCACCATTCACCTACTCTTCTGCTCATCTTCAGAACAATTAGCTGATATCTTCACCAAATAATTTTGTGAGAAGACCTTCAGAAATCTCAAATCACTGCTGGGGATTGCTGATCATGCTATGCAAGCATGAGTAAAGACAAGATTCTACAATTTTGTTTACATTCCATGTTTAAGGGAGGATTTTCCCAAGTTGGTTTTGCCTCTTTCCTTGTTTAAATGGACATGCAGTATGTAAAGGATGACTAAGCCTTGTTTCTAGGCCCTATAATTTTATGATATACTACTCATAAGTCAGGCTTAAGGGTGGGTGTTAGAATAATAAACCCATAGTTTACCCACTTAGACATTAATTTAATTATTTCTGTCTTATTTTCCTAGTTCATGTGTCCCACCTTGTGCAAGTTGTCATTTGCCTATCCATAATGGTCAAAATTTGTTTATTTGAATCATGTAGCACATGGGAGAGATAAAGGAATCAATTCTGCTTTATTCCTAGCCTCCTAGGCACCCTTCTTCTTTTTCTGCTTTTTCAGTGTTTTAAGGCAAAAGGAAAAGCTAGACTAGGTGAGGTTGACTAGTTCTTTGTCCTCCACGTCCTCCTCTCTTTTCTCCATGCAAAAGCATGTATGAGCTGCCATTCCACCACTCTTTAGCTTTCCTAATCCTTTTTTCCAATTCATGAGCTCCATGACAAATTTGGGATCAGCTTTTTACACCTATGGGGGATTTGCTTATTTTTAGTAAGCCTGCTTTATGCTAGATTCGAATTGCTCCTCATGCATTCGAATTCCTGATGTATGTTATTTATTCAGCAACCTATGTTATTACAAGGTTGGCTATTGTACACTGATTTAATACAGTTTAGTGTTCAACTCCAATTTTCAGTCTCTTTGTGAGTGATTTTGCATGATCAATTGTTAATTGTTGTGAGTAAAATTAATCTATCACCTGGTTCAATTTCCACATCCTCCATTTAGGCTCAACTCCTAACGAAGCCAAGGGGGGTAGACCCTATTAAGTTACTAAGGATAATTACTTAGTATGGTGATGTTAAACTAAATGAGTTACTTAGGAGTTTGAAATTTAACTATATACAATTAAAGATGACAAGATAGAAAAATGAACACACAAAAGCACAATACTGAGACACAATATATATATAAAGCAAGAAAATAACCAGTGCCTTAGAATGGAGTCAAAAATAAAATCAATGTACTTGCATGTGCTTGGAGTGAATGTTTTTCAATTGCCTCTTGGTACGTTTTAAGTTAAATTTGAGGTGTGAATTGATTAAAATTAGGTGAAGGGGTGGACTCCAGATATACCCGAGAGTACTTGGAGTATGTCCAAAACTAAACCTTCACTGCTACTCACAAGGAATATGTGGGTCGAATGGAGTCTCTGGGGCTATTGTTCATAATGCACCTATTAGGGTGTGACAGAGATCGGTGCCCCAAGGTCACTTTTTAGAAGTTCCTGCTTCCTTTGTGTATTTTTTCACCATGATGGTTTGATCTAGGTATTGGATTTTCACCTGATGGTTTGTAAATTTGGGAGAGTGAGTCCTAATTATACTAGTCACTCAAGTGATTTTAATATATCTTGACTGATTGGACAAAACGCAGCCAAGAGAAAAGCATACACATGGGAGTCTTGTCAATTTTAGTAAATTTTAAAGATGGGTGTTCTTGTTAAAAAAGAAAACCCTCCAGGAACCTCTTTCGATTCAAGTGGATATCAATCGGGGAATCAAGGAGGGGTTAATTTTATAATATCTGAAAAACAAATGATAGAAAAGAAAACAGATACACAATTCTAGTTTTCTAATTAGTCCTGCCACGAATCTCTTTCCCCTTTCGCGTCAATGGGGAAGTCGTGGGGTAAGTATTAAGATTACTTTGAAATATAAAATATGGAATATGAAATTGATAATGAATTAAATTATACTACCCTACATATTAGAGCTACGCTAGTTCGAAAAGGGATGAACAAAAAGCAAAAAAAAGACACCGACGCAAATCCCCCCAGGGGGGATAGGGAATGGGCTCGAAAGAGCATATTCAAAAAATTATTTTTATTGACAGAGGTTACAATATCAGAGAACTGATATAATTCTTATTGATCCTTATACGGAGTGAAATCAAGAGCTTGCAAAGTGCAAAAATTAAAGGTTTTAGTCAAATGGGACACCCCTGGGGGGATTTGAACGTTCCTAAGGCCACTTTCGAGAAGCAGATTCATTTCTTTTCTGTCAAACCTGCTAAAAAATAGCAAGCATATTATACTAAAATATTCCCAAAATCACTCTAAAAGTACCTTTGGTTTAGCTTCCCTTTAACCAAAAAAAACTAAGTCAAAACTAGTTAAAAAGGTAAAAAAGGAACCAAGGAAAGCAGGATTTCCTTGGGATATTGGCTTGCCTTTTGGGAAGACAATAAGATGTGCAATTTTATTGCAGAATATGAAATTTTAATGTACAACAAACAGAAATCAAATGCATGCTAGCTACATTTTTTCTTTAAAATTACATGCAAAAAAGGACGATTTCCCTAAAGCTAGATCTAGAATGCTTATGAAACCTTTTAAGAGAAATATATAGAATATGGGATTTGAGAGGATAGATATATGTTGAAATTAATTTTAAGACGATAGATCTAAAAAAAATCAAACCAATGAACAAAGTAATTGGGTAAAAGAGTTGATTTTTTTAAGAAATGAGAAGGAGAGGAGAGAAGGTCGGCTTGTTGCTTGAATGAAGCAAGCTGAAAGGAGGCCCTTTTGTGGAGCACTGAGGGAAAAAGTGTTGAGATTATAGGGTAATGAATGATGTCAATCTTGATCCACACCTTCATCCAATCAGAAACCTGCAACTAGATAACACAAGCCTGCACACACCTCGTGAGATTTGGATATAGATGTATAAAGCAACAAAAATGAAAGATCATGCAAAAGTAATCTTATTTAAGCATATAACTGAAATTTTTGAGCATACATCATATGGATAAACAAGGTCAAGCAATCTAACTAGCCTAGTTTACACCCTTACTTGATTCAACTGAATCCTTGAAGCCAAAACACAGAAGCGACACAGAATTTGGAAAGAAATTGTAGTTACCACATCAGCAGCATAACACTGAGAATCCACACAAAAAAATGCACTACACAGTATAGCCTCCAAAGCTTCTTTATTCACAAATGATGATAAATACACAATTACAATGGCAGGCCCTTCAATCCAGCTCTAACTAGCTTGGAAGAGGGAGTTATGCCTAGATATATACAAAAACTAGGAGATCCAACCTAGGGGGGTGTAAATCCCATGGAGACACATCAAATCAGCTGAAGGAGATTCCATCAATGCCTGATCTGTGTCTAGTTGAGCCAGATTTGAGTCTCACTGAGTGCAACTGTCAATCGGGGGGCTGATCTGACTGACACGTCAACCTGTTGACTGAAGAATCCACCAAAACCCATCCAGATGAGCCAAAAACGTGTGGAGGAGAGATGGAGGGTGAAATTCCCCATAAATGATGCTGAAGATCAACTCTGGATCTAATTTGATCACCTCATTTAGTCAAGGATTTGTCAGATCCAGTGAATCTACTTCAGATTTGACTGATTTCAATCAAATCAGCTGAGAATCCACCGGTCTATGATTTTGGATTTGCTCTATTATTCATCAATTTATTAATTAAAGTAATCAATAATTGATTTTTGGGGATTTCTGACTTGAGTGATGGAAAATCACTCAAAAATAGGAAATAGTGGGTCCATGGGTTTACATGGTGCTCTTAGCTTGAAAATGAGCACCTACATGACTGAAACTGATTATTTGGCCCACTTTTATTACAAAATCAAATTTTCCAATTAAACTATTAAAAAATAGCCTAAGTTTTGGAAAAAATAAATTTTAATAAAAAACACTGAAAAAACTAAAAAATTGAAAAATTAAAAAACCTAGGGGGACTTAGACATGTTCATATGACTCGACCATGATGTCTAGCATGCTTATACATTGACACATAGACTCTAATAACCTCAATAGGCCTAAATGCCAAGCTTACCACCCCAACTTTGGAGGTATGGAGTGAAAAAATCAGAAATTATCAGTCGTTTATTCAACGATGAATAATAACCAAGGGAAAAAACACCCTGGGCTGATCGGATTGACAAATAAAGTCTAAGAGACAGAGTCTTTACAGACACTATCATGCTATAACATTTATTACAATTCCCCCATGGGGTATGAACATGTGATATAGTACAACACAGCTTCCCAGAAGCAAGACTGAAGGTCTTCTAAAGTCCGAACAAGTTACCCTTGTCCGGTTCACCAGCCTTACTTGATAAAAAACCACTAAGTACAACTTAGGTGGTAACATTTGTAATATCAGAAAATAAATCGGATCCAAAAAAGTTCATATCATATCCAAAACTGTGAAGTGAAATCAAATTCCAACAACAATTTTTAAGGAGACTTGCAGTACGTGATTTGTAACACAAAAATTGATGAAACCAACTACAAGCAGTACTGAAAACTCATGAACCTGAAATATTGAACCAAGTAATATCAGATCATATATAAATAAGATAATATCATATCCAAATAATTCCATTTCAGATCCAAAAGTGTGGAATGAAATCAAATCCCCAACAACAATTTTGAAGGAGACTTGCGGTACTTGTTTTTTCACACCAAAATTGGTGAGAATAACTACAAGCAGTACTGAAATCTCATGAAACTGAAATATTTAACCAAGCAATATTAGATCATATCAGATCGAATAAATTTCATATCAGATCCAAGATTTTGCTCCACCAATATGGTAGATGCACAATTTTCTCCTTCTTCAAAATTATGAATATTGGTGCATGCAATCATGTAGGAATTTACTGGAAGCTCAATATCAATGAGAGTGTTTGGATCACTCCTATAATCTGAAATTATTTCCAAAATATCCAAATATTTACAAAATATAATATCAACAATCTCATGAGAGAAAACTCACATCAAATCCCCAGCAGAAATTTTGAGAGAGATTTTGGTTACTTGTTTCTTCACACCCAAATTTATGAGAATAGCTACAAGAAGTACTGAAATATCTTGAGCCTTAGAACCAAGTAATATCATATCATATCCAGTAAATTCCATATCAGATCCAAGAGTGTACTCCACTGAGATGGTAGATGCATAGTTTTCTCCTTCTTCAAAACCGTGAGTATCGGTGCATGCAATCATGTAGGAATTTGTTGGAAGCTCAAGATGAATGAGAGTGTTTGGATCACTCCTACAATATAAAATTATTTCAAACATACCCAAAGAATTACTTATCTGCACACCAGCAACATGATTAGAGACAGAGACATTAGAGGAAATTTCAATTTAAAATGGGCCTTCAAAAAATAATACAAATTCCATGTCATCATGTACTAGCCAATCAAAATTCTTTAAAATTCAAAAAGGGAGCACCCCTTAAACAAAACTTTAATATAAATTTGGGGATAGGTATCAAAAAAATATATACTTTTTTTGTTTGTATTTTCGACATATCTCCCTATGTTTTTACTCACATTTCTATCGGGAGAGATCGTTGGATGCAGAATTAAAATCCACATCCAAGAGTACCCACTCGAAATACTTTTGACGGGCCCCGCTACCCCAAAAACAAGAAATCCCTGAAAAAAATTTGATGATGACATCATCATCATGTTTTTTCAGGTATTTCTTGTTTTTGGGGTAGAGGGGCCCGTCAAAAGTTTGTCAAGTGGGTACTTGTTGGATGCAGAATTTCATTTCACATCCAATGAGCTCTCCCAATCAAAATTTGATTAAGAACACAGGGAGCTATGTCGAAAATATGAACAAAAAAAAGTAGTTTTTTTATTTTCTTCCTCCAAAATTAATAAATATTATTTTATTATTTTAACTATTATTTTATTAATTTTCCTTAGGAGGCCCATTTTGAGTNAAATTCCTCTCCCTTTCCTGGAGCAATCGCCAGTAAACTATGCACATAATTTATAATAGAAGAATCACTGGAGAATTTTCGCATAGAATGGAAGGAGAGATTTTCTCCAATAACAGAGATTCAAATGTCTTCTTCTAGATAAGCCATGTAAGGAGATGAGATATCACAAACCTCATACACTTCTGGAGCAGCAGGAGAAGGAGTCACTCCAAGGAGACTTTCTTCAATTTGAATTTACTATGAGGAAGATTCTGCTTCTTCTTCATCTTGAAAAAATTCATCAAAGGGAGTAGAGGCTGATATTTTCGAGTAAAGAACTCTCGTGGTTCTGAATGTGCTCCCCAAATTGCTATAACAATCCTTATTGTGCTTCCCAAATATTCTATCCAATTCTATCGAGAGATCATTTTGGTATTCTGTAAACTCAATAAGCTCTATAAGCAAGCTTTAAAAAAAAGTCCCACATATTGCTCCATAATCTCTATCATTGTCATTTAGCTAGTCTTTCTCATATTCATAAGACTTTTTACGAAGTCCCATAGATAGCTTGTCTCTTAAAATATGTAATCATATTCGACTTCCATTCTGAATATCTTGTGGATGGAGTAAGAAGAGGAACTGATAATATCGAATCCATATGAAGTTGAACCTACAAAATATCACTGCGAAACTAAAATATTTGAATTGTTAGAATCATGCTTTACCTTTCAACATGAACATGTTTTCAGGGTCCATCACGCCCTCTCCGCTGCTCTGAATAAATCCAGAGCTAGCAAATTTTCATAGGGGACTTCTATGGAAACCCAACTGCTTCTGATGTTATATGGAGAGAAACGAGCATGAAACCCTCCTGAGAAGGATTTGATACCATATTAGAATTTGAATTCCTTTTATATATTCAAGAATATAGTTCTAATAATGTTTGTAGTAAATGGAGAATGAAGATACAAACTAAACAAAACAAACCACACAAGAAACATACAAGTATTTCTCATGAATTTATAGTATCATTCACAATAATAAAATCTGGTGGTACAATAGTTTACATAGGAAAAGAATTCGAATGCATGAGGTATCAATTCAAATATATCCAGTAGATATGACTATATCTAGCTGAACATCTAACGCATGGTGTCTCAATCAATATAAGAGTCCAATGGATCAACTCCCGAATGCCCAACAACTCAAACAATTAGTGACAGCTAGTTAGCTCAATGCAACTAAGTGTGGTAGGCGGGAAAAAGTGCCTACTCCACATGTATCCATGCATTAGCCATGCATTTCTTGTGCTAGCTAACTGATTGTGAACTAACTGAAAGTAATTGGTAGCTAACTAAGGCTAACTATTTCCAACTCCTAGTAACTAAATGAGGTTGGTGCCGAGACTCCCAGTTGCTCCTAAAATGTAGGGATTGGTCTAGGAGGCACCTAAACTGATGCATGAAAATGCAGTAAGTGGTAGTTAACCTATAGCAGTGTTCCCCACACTCCAGTGACTGATACATGTGGCCACATTAGGCCAAGTGGACTGAATGGTACTAGTGGACCCAATTAATTAATTAAGGTTCCTAAGTTAGGTTAAATCATATAATAGAAAGTATGGTCAAGGGAGTATAAATAATCCTAACAACTACCCCATCTTAGTAACACCCATCATACTTCTCAACCATGATATGCCCCCTATTATTTACATGTAATGACTTAGTATGGAGCCACCCCTTTGTATGCACCTCCTGCACCAACTCCTCACGTTCATGGACCCACTTGTTCAGTACACTCATGTACTGGCCAAATGACAAAATTTGCAACCACACCGGCTACTCCAATCTATTATGAACCACCTATGCATCCCACTTTGGCTCCAACCCCAACTTATCCTACTCCTATAGAACAAGTCTACACACAACACAACCTCCCTAACCAACTATCCCCCAATAACCAGCAAGGGCAGGGAAGGAACGAGAGAGGTAGGAATCGACACAACAACCAGCACTAAGGAAGTGGCAAGCAGGCCAACCCTGTGAATAATAATGACATCAAAAACCCTGCAAAGAATCCCCAATGTCATGCTTGACCTAGGACAAACCCACAGTTATGGACTAACCCTCTGTGTTCCATATGTAACACTTGCAACCATTAAAATCATCAGTGTCCTCATTTGATTCGTGTCCGATAACTCCTCCAAAATTATAGTTGATGTGATCCCAACATGGCTGCTTCGGCTCTCCCAAACCTAGAACCATTGGGTCTTCCACCTATGGTTCTCCAAAACCCCCTGCCACACTAAGGAATGATTGAAACCCAGCCCTTGGCCCCACAGGTTCTCGCAACAACGGCTTCCACCCAACCCACTAATGCTAGTGTCCATCACCTCATTATGTTATCGTCTGATGTCAACCTCCAAAATCGACGAAAATGATATGGTTCCTCCATAGAAACCATTGACCCATCAAGGGAATCTATCTCCACCACTCATGAAATGTCTTTGCATTTGTTGAGGCCCCCTACAGACAAGACTCCCAAAGTCCCATGTTTCCCTATGCATCGCATCCTAAACAATGCCACTTCCATAGCTACACTCAACTATAGTATTGCTGAAGAACTGGCTTAGTCTCCCACTGCCATGTGTACTCTAGAAGTTATCAACACATTTCCTTCACAATGTAAAGCATTATTTTCCTCACTGGGTTCCATAGATCCCTCTGATTCTAGGTTTATCACCTTTGACATGGATCAAGGATAACCCAGGACGCCATCCTCCATTGCCTTCCAAGTTCTGGTCACAACTCAAAATTTGGTGATTCATCGATGCATCATTGATGAGGGGGCCTCCACCTATGTTATGCCAAAATTTGTTTGGTATAAACTTGGATCCCCCACCCTTCAGCCTTCCACCACCACTCTTCATGCCTATGATGGTATCTCTGCTCAGGCCCAAGGTGTTCTCATGAATTCCCCTCTTGAGTTAGCTGACAAAACCATGTTGATTAACATTGAGGTTGTCAATTCCTAAGTTGATTACAACCTCCTCCTAGGACGTAGTTACATGTATGAAATGTGAGTCGTTTCCTCTACCATATTTCGACTTTTGATGTTCACTCATGATGGGAAGATCATGATCATTAACCAAATGATGTACTATGATATGAATGGGTTGGCCACACTGAATCACATCCTTCCCACTATCAACAATACCATCAAAAATATGTCCATTCCATCCATATATGTCATTGGCCCATGATGTTTTTACAACGCTCCTATGATGGCCACCTTTTTGTCCTTACCACCTCTTCCTTCATTGATTAATATATCATATTTGTACACTATCACATCTGGTAACATTCGAAACTCCTCACAATATCAGTCACAACCCCAACCACAATCCTCTGGGGATTATTGGGGTTCATTCCTGGCCCACATGATTCCCTTCCTTTTTCCACCATCTGACATTATGAGAAATCTTGTCATGGATACCCTCAACTTACCTAATTTCACTTTGGGAATTCTTGTCTGGTACCTCTAGTCACCTACTCCACCCATGAACCTCCAGGTTGTGTTGATTCCTGCCCATCCAATTAATATGATGTCACACCCACCTCCTACTCCACCAAAGGCTACTACTGTCTCTACTCCTACCCATCCTCCTCCAAAGAAGGTTGGGGGCAAGGAGACCAAAGAAATTAACGAACCACGCTCGAATCTTATATGTGATTTATGCGATGTCCAAGGCCATTCAAAATAGAATTGTATTGATTTACCTCTCCTTCGCAGTCACATGGACATTATATTCGAGACGAACAATGCCCCAGTGGTCACTGTCCCAGATCCATAAGTGGTTAAGAACAAGTTGCTATGAACTAACTACCCTTGTGTAGTTTGTGGCCTATATGGTCATTATTCTAACCATTTCTGAGACCTTCGTCACCATCGATCACTCCTTAGTGACCTCTAGAAACACTCACATGAGTCTAATGTTACTGTCCTTAAGGAGATCCACCCTTTGGTTTCTTCGTCGGACACAACCAACACTATTTACAGGATATCTACTTCCAATATTATTTGCTCCTCATCGACCTCAAGAAGATCCCCCTGATCTATCCCAACACCAGTTTCATGATGATGGAGAGATCCTTGAAATCGCCACTAGTTTTACCCCCTTTTACTTAGTCCATGGTGTGGAGTCAGTTCTTCCCATTGAATACCAGATTCCATCACTCCACCTTGTCATCAATATTCTCCCTAATACTTCAGCATTAGAAGAACACATACTTATGATTGAATAGACTAATGAGGACCATCTTGCTGCTCTCTAGATGATCTAAGCATCCAAGACCTGGTCAAAGTCGCATTATGAATCCCACATCCACCCTATCACATTTAATGAGAGATTCCTTGTCCTTGTCTATGATCAAGCCAATGATAAGTTAAAAAAAGGGAATTTTGATTCCATGTGGTACAACCCATATGTCATCCATGGATGTCTTAGAAAGTGCGAATATATCCTTTCTAACTTACATGGCCACATATTGGAGAATCCCCACAATGGGGTCTACCGCAAGAGGTTATAGTGCACTCTGATGCCTCCTTGCCTGTGAAAAGGTGGATCCCAACCCTCCACTCTTCTTGGTGCATGCCGGATTGGACATAGCCAACCCTACCAGCACCTCCAAGATCTGGTGGCCCCTACACTTAGAAATACTGCCAAATTTGGTCGTCGGTCAAATTCTGCTCCCACATTGCCTCCCCACAATTCTGCTTCCGCAACTCTCTCTTTACAACAAGATTTTCGCAGCCCTGTTTCCGCAATAGGATTCCCAAAAGTAGGTTGCGGGATGCAGGATGCCCAACTGAATTTTTGAAAGTTACTCCTCTCAACAGGATTTCCGTACAGGGTTTGCAGGATGCAAGATGAGGGATGTCAACTTTCCAAAGTTTCTCTACTGCAACTTTGGTTCTGCAACTTCCTATCTACAACAGCATTTCAACAAATCTGTCTCCGCAATAGGATTTCCTCAAGTGGGTTGTAGGTGCGCCATTGTGGAATGTTCAACTACTTTCTGAAGTTTCCTCCCCATAGTTTTCCTTCAGCATTTTTTTTTCCACCGTCAAATCTTCATTTGCGGACTCAATCCCAACCATTTGTTCTCTGCAAAAAAAATTGCTTAAGGCAGAAAACCCTCATTCTGCACTAATTGGTCAAATGGTCAATTAATCCAGCCTTCACTCTTCACGATTCCTTAGACAAACACTTCTATCCATGCATTTACGTCTGATTTCAATTCTTCAAGAAAAAATTTAAATGTGTGAATCAACAATTTCTCAGAAATATACAGATGATCAAAAAATCATGAAAGTCGACTCTTCACAAACAAACAGTTTAAATTAGTAAATGCATCTAGGCTACTAACAATGAAAACACACATCTAATCCTTTTATTAAGCAAACACACAAACACACAGTCGGATCTCTTCTTTAGTCTTCTCAAAATATTTACAAGCAGAACCAGACATAGGTATGTCTGTCTCTCTGCAAATTCAGAATTATAATGCTGAATAGAAGAACCCCCTCTACTTATCTAAGCTTCCTATTTGATATAAATGGTTACCCCTCATCCTGAGTGGTCTTGTAATTGAAAACAAAAAACTACCAAGCATGATGAAAACATCCTTGTCACAAATAAACAAACGACGGCTTGGTCTTGATGTAGGGAGTCGTGATCTGCACTCCTTCCTATTGGTGCTAAAAAAATGTGACTCAGAACTCACCTAGTGCTCACCTAAATGATTCACAATCATCTAGAAGCACATATTTTACATATATTTATCTACAAAGTGATATCTCAAACAGCATCAATTCAGAACTTAAGACCCCTTCTAGGCATGATCATACTTTGAAATTGGATTTGGATGGAGAGCAGGATGCTCCTGCATCAGACTCCCCAAGAAGAAATAAATATGACCTCTAGGTCATAGCCTTCCATCTTCAATATACTTGGATCCCAAACCTTATTCTATAATGCTCCACTAGCTTATCTTCTACAATATTTTTCTGTCTCCCATCCTCTCTTGCTACTTTGCTTCTTTTCTCTACTGATGAAAATATTGATTCTTTCCTCATGCCTTCTTTGAGACATCTTCACCATCACCAACCTTAATTCTTCAATCCCCATGTCTAATCTATCCTTTGACTAGTACACTTTCATCTTCTTTTCCTGAAACTACTGTTGTTCTCTTCACTTTCTGCTGCTATCCACTAAATTATAGAATAATTCAGTGTTTTGTCCTTCTATCTTCTCTTTTTCAATGCTACAATGAAACATTAAATAGTCATATTTATCAATCCTTGGATTGATCAACTAGTCTTCTAACATCTCTAACTCTTCATCATAATTTCTGAAGTTAGAAAACTTTCCTTTGTCTTCATTAACCAACTCTACAACAACAAATTCCTTTAGGTACTGATCAACCCTTTGAGACAATATAGTTTCTTCTTGTGTCATGAAAAATTTGTTCCTCTTTCTGTCAACAACACATCTATCCAAATATGTAAGTGTTCTCTCAGGCTTATCTTCATGAAACCATGTCATCTCATCCTTCAATTCCAGAATAATCTTCTGGCCTTTATCCATGTCAAGAGTACATGGATACTCTCCTTGTTCTTATTTTACCTCTGGGGAAACCTAACCAAGTTCATTACATGTTATTCTTGTAGATATACACAGTTTATTAATTTCAAAAACATCTCCCATTGAATTTCTTATCAGCATATTCTTCTACTGGTCTGAACTCTCCCAAATGTTCATGAGACTTTTAGCTAGCCCCTCTCCTGCAACATCTTTTCCCAAGATGAATTTATGTTCTGCTTCAAAACATTGAACATATTATTATGTCAATGGTTCAATTCTTCATTTTCCTTTCTTCCCCAAAGAATCCATCTTATGCTTCACCACCCACATAAACACATATCTAAGTGTGCTTCAATACCTACAGTCATACACAAACCATTATATTTAAAAGCATGAGACTCTGAAGTCCCTTTTGATATCTTTTCTCGAATCCTCCTTTTGTATTTGTCTAAGCACAACATCAAACTTTCACCATCATCTATTTCTCCAATAGTATGATATACATGCTGTATACCCTCTTCATATGGCATCCTTTCATCTTCTATTACAACAGAATCATGTTCTACTATCATGCTTTTGGAAAGCACATCTTCTTCTTCTTTGGACTCTAAGATAGTCCAAGGTGACTGTTCAACCTTTTCTCCCATCAGAATGAAATTCTAATATTTCCTTATAGAAATGTCTTTGCACATTTCTTTCTCTGCCTTCATATCCATATAATCTTCAATTGACTATGTTCCTCCATCAAGAAACTCATCAATGAGCTCCTTTTGCTGCAATACTTTAGACTTTTCTTCATTTGAGAGACTTTCTTCATCAAATTTGAAGAGAGTTTCAAAATACTATGCATCTTTGTAGAAGGAGCAAGTCAACGAAGTCGACTTGGATGAAGACCGACTTAGTCGATCAGCCAACTAAGTCGGTTGGCTGACTAACTAGAAAGATTAGTCGGCTAACTAACAGTCGTGTCGGTTCACCGAACCGACAGGTAGTTATTTTGTAACTATTTGTAACTTGTATATATTAGGCTATTGAGCCAAGCAAGAACTCAGTTCAGTTCTCTTCTTTATATGAACTCATTGCATTAATATAATCTGTTTTCCTATCTGTTCTTGTCTCTTGTATCTGATTTATAGTTATGTTTTAGTATGTATTATTGGTAACCTTATGTGATCTGTGAGATTACAACATTGGTTCCGTTGCCGGTAGTACATGTCTAAAATATATGCTCACATATGATACCAGAGCAGGAGATCAAGGACTGGTGGGACCGTAAAGTTGCGAACTACTTGCAAAATTACGCAAGACGAAACAGATTAACAGTCGCTGAAGCTAGAGCCATATTTTTCACAGAGACACATGAAAAATTCGTCGAGTCTGTGCCACAACTGTTGAAGCAACTTCTGGATGAGAAGACCAGATGTGACTAAAGAACAGCAGTTGCTAGATAAACTGTTCTGAGGGGGATGAACAAATCTATCGGAGTGGTTTGAGAAAATCGCCGACAAATTCTGTGAGGAGCAAGCAGTTGAAGACAGAATGTCGGTAGAAATTGTCAAAGCAAAATTCTACACAGATTTCACTGAACAATTCTTGTGCTCCCTGCTGACCTTGCTGTTCAAATTATTGATAGAGAACAGAGCAGGCCACATCATTGAACCTAGACCACCACTGTGCGAACAACCACCAAACACCAACTGGGCAGAAAAGCAGAGGAAGTGGGAGAAATTTATTGCAGAAAGGGAGTGGGAATACTTCCTGAGCAAGTGATTCAAACTATTTGGTCTTTCTAAAAAGCGTTGGGTAGGCTATGGGGGGGCAGCTGGTCTTGTGTCGGAGGTAGAGTATAGTGGATCCTAGTCGACCTCAGGAGGATAGACGTCACCAGTGATGAAAAGTCGACCGTAGAAGTCTTGAAGAAAATAGTACTGTACGGAAGTATGTCGGACATTTAGAAACAAGAAAGGGATGAAAGACAGCAGAGAAGGGAAGCAAGACGCGAAAGAGCCGATGAGGCGTGCAGAGAACAAAACCCTAGGGAGACCGACCGTGAAGAGAATCCGCCAGAGTCAGGTCATGACCAACAGGAAGAGGGCGTAGAACAAGAGGTGTCCCCTATTAAGGAAGAAGTATGGATAGAGAAGCCAGAAGCTTTCCAATTAACAGCTCCCAGTGAAGGAACGACCCTTTCCCCATTAAATCCACATACCAGAATATAGACTATTGTGGAAGATGACCTCCGACTAAAAGTTGGTGACTATAGTATCTGGAGTCGACTAGGTGATGATATGTAAACTGGATGACATCTTGTCATACGCCGACCATTCGAAGGGAACTGGGTGACGATTCAAGTGGCACCCTCCCTCCGAAGTATCCATCTGCTCTTACCGACACAGGAAGGAGCACCCCCCCCGCCCGCCAAGTACAGCTTTTGAAGGAATTGAACACGCAGCCCTACGCACACAAAGTTTTAGTGGACCATCGATAGTATAAATATACAACAACCCACTGTACGTCGAAGACGAATCGACCACCAACGGAGGCACAAGTTCCATCGACCAAAATTCCACAAGAGCGACTACATCAACAATCCCACCACTTTCACCACCACCCACGCCTCCAACCCCGCCAACTTCTGAGAGCAGTGAAAGTGACTGAGACATCGGTCAAGGAACAACTCACATTCCTCTCTATGAGGGGGACGAAGACCCCAGATGACATTGATTCGTCTGTGAGTCGATCTGGGATGCAAACCAAGTGAAGGATGAAGACTGACAGATGGCTCAGTTCGCAGGAGCCTTACGAAAAATGGCTCTGACCTGGTACATGACCTTTTCGGAAAGGCAACCCAGAGCAATGAAATCTGAGATTAAAGCACAGTTCTTATCCTTTTTCCAGACCCCGGACACTAAGCACCTGGCAAACAAAAAGCTCAAGACAATGCAGCAAAAGCCATGGGAGACAGTCCGCGACTACGACAAATGCTGGAAGGACCTATTGAGCCAATTAGATTATGTTATTCATGACCAATTACTAATTCAATGGTTCCTTGCAGGATTATCACAAAAAGTATGGCGACAAATCAGTCTGGAAACGTTCAAGACATATGAAGATGCGCTGACCAAAGCTCTGCAGGTGGAAATGGATGAAGACATACCTGCCTATATGACGGACCACAGGATAGAAGAACAGCTCGAGAATGTACAGAAGTCCTTGAAATAAATGACCCTCATAAATCAAGAAATATGGTGTACTAAATGTTCGATGGCCGGACACTCGAAAGATAATTGTTGACACGAATACAGCCAACAAGACGTCCGCTTTGTGCAAACTAAAGTATTTTGTGACATTTTCCAGGAGGCCAGAGATCATTCTACGAAAGAATGTCCATTTAACATGAAGAACACAAAATCTTCCTGGTGCGCCATCTGTGAGACAAAAAGTCACAATACGACCGACTGTCAATTAAACCTGAAAAACAGACAGAACTATCAGGCGGTCTACTAGACAAATGTAGTAGCGCAAAGCAATGAGAAAAATAATACTAATGACTAGAATGGGCAATGATACGAAGGCCGACGATATGAGCGCCGGTACGACAATCGACCACGTCGATCTACCTAGTGCTTCATCTGCTATAAAGAAGGGCACCGATGTGCAGACTGTCCGTACAAGGACAGAACTGACCTTAAATTCTGTACACATTGTGGAGTAGGCGATCACTCTCTAGAGTATTGTCCTACCATGTTAGAAAAAATCAATAATATTGGGGACGACCATCCAAAAATAGCTAATATTGGGGACTACTGGAATGAACACCAAACCACCGAAATCATAAACTTACTTAGAGAATTCCAAGATGTCTTTGCAAGGGACTACAAAGACTTAAAAGGGTTAGTACAAGAAATGGGAGAAATGAAAATATATACTAAACCTGATGTCCGACCTGTCAAGAAATGACCTTACAAACTAGCTCATAAGTATAAGGAGATAGTTAAGAAGGAAATAGACAACATGTTAGTAGCAGGGATCATTTACCCTATCGACCAGTCCGAATGGGCAAGTCCCATGGTCGTACAGCCCAAGAAACATGACCCGACCAGGTTAAGAATTTGTGTCGACTTTAGGGAGCTCAACAAAGTCACACTCACAGATCCATTCCCCACCCCCTATGCTGATGAAATCCTGAATGAAGTTGCAGGCCATGAATGTTATTCATTTACAAATGGATTTTCAAGATATAATCAAGTACCCATAGCAAAAGAGGATCAAAATAAAACAACATTTGTATGTGAATTTGGGTCTTTTGCCTACATATTTATGCCTTTTGGGTTGATGAATGCACCTGCAGTATTCTCATGAATTGTTGTCAAAACATTCCAAGAGTATATCTATAAGACCATGGAAGTATACTTCGATGACTGGACTATATATTCCACCCTAAAGGATCACTACACATGGCTCTGACTTATGCTGGAGAGATGTCGACAAATACAACTCTCCCTAAATATTAAGAAATGTATTTTTATGACTCCCATAGGCATTCTCTTAGGGCATATTGTTTGTAAAGACGGTATAAAGGTCGACTTTGCCAAAATAAAAATCATCCTCTACCTGAAACCCCCGATAAACCCTAAGCAGGTCAGAGTGTTGTTGGGCCATACAGGCTACTATAGGAATTTCATAAGACACTATTCAGACATGACCTACCCTCTAGAAGAATTACTAAAGGAAGACCAAGAATTTAAGTGGACAGAAGAATGCCAAATATCCTTCGACAAATTGAAAAGAAAACTGGTCGAAGCTCCCATACTTAAATTTCCAAACTTGTCGACCAAATTTCATGTGCATATTGATGCATCAGGCATCGCAATTGGAGCCATCCTTACTCAGCCAGGGGGTGATGGGATGGATTACCCTATAGTATACAGCAGTCAAAAATTAAATAAAGCTAAAAGGAACTACTCGACCACTAAACGAGAAGCCCTAGGTATGGTCTTTTCTCTCCAAAAGCATCAACATTACCTATTGGCCAACCCTTTCATATTTTATACCGACCATCAAGCTTTGAAGTACCTTGTTAATAAACCCCTTCATCATGGAATAATTTGTCGATGGTTACTTATTTTTCAAGAATTTGAGTTTGAAGTGGTGTTCTGACCAAGAAAGCTAAATGTCGGACCCGACCACCTATCACGTATAGACACAGGGGAGGAACCGACCGGAATCGAAGACGACTTACCGGATGCCCATCTATTTCGCATAGAAGCAGTCCCTGAAGAACTAGAAGAAATAGCTCAGTTCTTAGAGACAGGTCAGGCACCCAAAGGTCTGAACACCAAGAAGAAACAAATCTTAGCTATGAAGGCTGCACCCTACAGCCTCATCAATGGATTTTTGTACAAAATGGGGTTAGATGACATTCTTAGACGTTGTGTACTCAACCATGAGAGAGAAAAAATCATGCATGAAGCACACTATGGACCTGCAGGAGGAAATTTTCAAGTAGATACAACTACAAGAAAAATCCAGCAGTCGGGCTTATGGTGGCCGACAATCCACAAAGATTGCAAAAACTTTGTTAGTCGATGTGATAGATGTCAACGACTTGGTCGACCTCTGCCGAGCATAGAAATTCCCTTGATATCTGTAAACCCTAGTATCACATTCGAACTTTGGGCTATAGACTTCATAGGACCTTTTCCTATTCCAGCCAAATGATCAGGTGCAAGATATATTATCACGGCAGTGGAATATGTCACCAAATGGGTAGAAGCTGAACCCGTCGATACATTTTCAAGTGAGGTAGCTGCTAAGTTTATCTATGAAAACATTATCACTAGATTTGGATTCCCACTCACATTGATTAGCAACTAAGGATCACACTTTATCAACAAAACCATCAAAAATTTGACCGACCAGTTTCACATCGACCACCGACGAAGCACTGCATATCATCCTTAGTCAAACGGCGCGATTGAAGCTTTTAACAAAACACTAACAAAAGGGTTAACCAAAATATGCAGTACTGACAAAGATGACTGGGATGAGAAAAACCCTGATGTTCTCTGGGCATATAGGATAGCATATAAATGGTCGACCGACCAAACCCCCTTTCGACTAGTCTACAGACAGAAGCAGTCGTCCCCCTACATTTTCGATAGCAAACACCTATTATTGCACAGATACTACATGTCGATGTCGAACAGGAAAGAAAGGACCGACTATTTCAACTCAGTAAGCTAGAAGAACATAGAATCATGGCTATCCAGCATCAGAAAATTCACAAACAACAATAGAAATCCTGGCACGACCGTAACATCAAAAACAAAAACCTCTCGGTCGACGACCTTGCTTTACTTTATAATAGTTGAGTCAAAGGAAAACCCAAGAAATTACACACAGAATGGATGGGACCTTACATTGTTGAAGAAATAAACCCTAATGGCTCAGTCCGACTAAAGACATTACAGGGCCTAGTATTTCGGAAGCTCGTGAATGGAGCCCGACTCAAACGTTACAGAAACTGGAAAAAAAAATCAAATAACGACCTTAACTGTCAATCAAAAGCCATAAAATGGTAGAAAAATTCCAAAACAAAATAATACATCCGACACAACAAGTCATGACAGCAACTCAATACTTCGACAACCGACATCACCACCATCGACCAGTCAGGCCGACCATTTTCACCAACGACACCGCCCATCGACTTCGAAAGTCCCGTCATGCATTGATGGCCTCGAGTGCCGAAACAGATCCTCCATTAAGTCACACTCAAGTATTACAGTTGAACTGTCAAGTCCTCCATTAATACACCCATTTCAACACTCAACCCCACCCACGTCTATAAATAATGGGCAGTCAAAGGTTCATTCACCACACCAATTACCCTCAGAGCACCTGCAATCTCAGTCGACCAAAGACCAAGAAATCTGTCAAAATGCCGACCAGTCTGACAAAATGGCACCCAAACTAACCAGAGCCATGACCAAGGCAAAGGAGCTGCAAGCGAAGGACACCCCCTTGCTCAACTACTTAAAGAACATAAAAAATGCAATGGTATAGGAGGGCCCATTCCAGAAACTCTGGACAGAGATCCAAGAGTGGGCCTATGTCGACAACAGAATGACCCAGGCCGCTGAGAAAATTTGAAAGAGCACCATCTTCAACTACCCTAACGCACCACTGATGGCAAGCTTCGGTGGGACGAAAGAAGCAGCTGTTAAATTCATTATCAGTCATTACCACAATGGCTGATTCTACTTCGAACAGCCGATTAACATCACCAGGGATGTTATCTCCAAGCTTACGGGTCTGTCCAACCAAGGCAGCCCTGTACCTATTGGGATCAAAGACAGGTTAGTCCAAGAACTTACGGGATCACTGTCGGGAAAGAACTCCAAAGGATTGATGATCGGACAGATTGTGACAAGGACACCACAAATCATGGCTAAAATCATAGCAATCACCCTTACATTGGCAGGTCAGGGCAGCGACCTTAAACTGGATATGCTAGAAGCTGTTGACATAATCACGATCGACGGTCGGATCTACCAATGGGGAGATTATGTTGCCGACATGATCAAAACCATCTGCGAAGGCTGTCAAGAGATGGGAGGTATCATCAAATTCCCATCCCTTATTCTCTGGATTATCATGTATCATTTTTGTCCGGAAGGTAGTCCAGTATTCTAGGAGCCGACCAAGTTCCAAATGAACTGATTTAAACCTTTTTCACAAAAAGGAACCCTGCATGAGTTGGCACAGGGGAAAGTCTTCTTGGAAAACTGGTTCCAGTAGTTGAAGGTTCGCACGACGAGGTGGAGGTTGCCCCAAAACATCTGAGGAAATCTCCCTGCTGAGTCTCATATATAGTTAGAACTTGATCATACATCAGTATGATATATGCGAGGTCAGTACCCCAAAGCCCAGGACCTCGACTAATATCTGACGGTCGACCAGATTTTTCGAGAGTTGACCCGATAAGCGTAGAAAAATATACCAATTCCAAAGGCTTCCAAATAGGTTGACTTCTCCATCATAGAGCCACTCACCGACCAGGAAAAAGAAGAAGACTACGAGCTCAACTTATATATCAGCACATTTGTGTCAGAGGATACCCCGGCCGTGTCCACTAGTCGGGTACACATCACTATCAAACCTTCGACTGCAAAGGTAGTCGAACCCCAGCCGACAAAACAACAACAACCAACAGTACAACCACAGCAACAGATAACTCCTCTGGCTCCAGTAACCATCGACCCCACTTAAGTACTGACAGGTGAAGTCGAAGGCAACGACCCAGAATATGCTTTATCCAGAAGCATCATTAAGAAGCTAGCTAAGGAGATAGTTGTCGCTAGGAAAAAAATCAAGGCCCAAAAACTACAACAAGGTAGGGGTAAGCACAATCTTATTCTGGCTGAATCGTCCGACGATGAGGAGGAACTAGCAGCCGCGGTTGTCGACATTGTTGAGGATGCCCGTGCAAATAAAGTATCAGTTGAAATTCAGTTTCAACGGTATATGAATGCAAGAGCTCTGGAGGGTCGGCCAAAGAAAGCAAAAATGGCATCGACACCTGAAAATGTGGTCGACTTTGTGTCGACCCCTCCCCCCCCATCCCCGACAACCATATTTGAGGAGCAAGCACCAGTACAGCAGGCAGATAGTCCCCATGAGCAATATCAAAGTGCCATCCCGGAGGCACTCAAAGCCAGGGTCGACCAAGATGCTGAGCTTAAAGCTTTCTTCGCGACACTTCCTGCACTGTTTAAGTCGGCTTAGAAAATACAAACAAAAGCTCCTCTCTATGCAAGCAAAAATCCCTATGCAACTGTTACGATGACATTCACCCAAGACCAACAAGGTGATGTAATAGGAACATCAAAGTCTGTCATAGAGCCAATCAACACTGACGCCCAGGACGACCTACCCACTACACCTTCGGAAGCAGGTATCTCTTCCGACCAAAGTTCACAACACACTCCAGCCAACCCTTCGACCCTTTTCCATACCCCCACTCTATCCCCAACACCACCATCATCACAACCTCCTTCACCACCACCACCACCGTCAAAATCCCCACCACCAGAATTACGGCCAAACCCATCACAGCCACTGTTATCTTCACAACCGGAAGTGGTCATACCACCTCCTCAAATAGAAAAACCCCCAACCTCCATACCACCTCCTCAAAAATAAACACCCCCAACTTCTATACCACCTAACCAACCAGAAAAACCCTCGACCTACATTCCACCAACCACAGACCCAACCTTAATTGCTGCAGATACCCAAGAGTAACAGACAGACAAATAGTAGAAAAAGAAAGAGAAGCATAGAACATCCGGTCTCCGGATTAGCCTAAGGGATGCAAGTTCCTTGGATGACACAGAGGTCAGCCAACTCCTTAAAACTATGTCCAAAGAGTCAAAGAAAAGGACAGATCGAAAAAATAAAGAGCTTGTAGCCAAAAATGCAGAAGAAGTCGAGTTTCTCGACAGATGCAGAGCTCTAGTCCAGACCATGATACCAGGCCCTATTGAAGTCGACACAGAACAACCACTTGAAAGAGCATATCAGCTCTTCAAAACAATGGTATCAACCATCCATACCCGAATGCAAGATACTAAGGAAGAAGAAAAGGAGGAGACTGTTCGACTGCTCCTGGCCCAACACACTGCATTCTCAGAGGCATAAAATCTTCTACAGGATCATATGGAAGAATCAGTTGTCACTGAGGAAGTAATACGAGACTGGCCTAATCGCTATGGGTAGGTCTATCAGTAGACAAGGCAGGTGCTACAGGGCATTCAGGATTTGGAGGGCCGGAAGTCGACAGAGGAAGAACTGAGGCAGAACATTGAAGAACAAATTGTGATGGAGACCAACAAACTACAGAAGCTAGAATGAGAGGCACATCAGTGGGTTCAACAGGCCTTTCCCAATTTAGAGAAATTCGACATCATCTTCCCACAGATGAAATGACTCATCAATGCTGTAGAAGAGAAAAACCAATTGTTGGGTCCCAACATGGAGAATATAGCAGAAATGCCCATGTCTGAAAAGATGTTGATCCTTTCAAGTCTCACTACCTTAACAATCGATATCTAGAAGGCATTGCAGAGTTGGACCGACTTTCAGCATCATCTTGCCATCACATCTCCAGCTATCATCGAATTCTACGTCCAGAGGAGACCGACAATCCGTCTACACAGTCCATAGCAAGAGCAATTCTGAATGGTTCGACAAGAGTTCGTTTTTTGTACCTCCCTGTTTCTTCGGGATGAAGAAACGTTTTGTTCGTGGGGGAGATGTAGAAGGAGCAAGTTGACGAAGTTGACTTGGACGAAGACCGACTTAGTCGATCAGCCGACTAAGTCAGTCGACCGACTAACTAGAAAGATTAGTCGGCTAACTAATAGTCGTGTCGGTTCACCGAACCGACAGGTAGTTATTTTGTAACTGTTTGTAACTTGTATATATTAGGCTGTTGATCCAAGCAAGAACTCAGTTCAGTTCTCTGCCTTGTATGAACTCATTACATTAATATAATCTGTTTTCCTATCTGTTCTTGTCTCTTGTATCTGATTTATAGTTATGTTTTAGTATGTATTATTGGTAACCTTATGTGATCTGTGAGATTACAACAATCTTCTACAACAAAACCTGCAATCACAAACAAATCATCAGTCTCAAAAACTTAAGACCCTTTGGTCTCATTCGGTCTCATAGTCATCTCCTCCATAAATTTATCTATACTCTTTATAGAATTTATGAGACTCTCAATTGGTCTCTCTTTTTCTACTTCATCACCCTTTTTGGTGTTAACTCATTAGGTAAATCATCCACCATGAGGTCACTAAAATCACTCATCATATCTTGAACCTCCCCAGGTAGATCTGTCACATTAGTATTAATTGTCACCACTCTCGGTTTGCATACCACAACATAGCTCAACACTTCCTCCTTAATCTGTTGCAAATATTCTTTTCCTAACAACATCAAGACTTTGGATTTTGACTGTCCTGCTGTACCACCTTCTTGCAAAGGGTGAATTACATGTCTTATCCCATTCTACTCAAAATTATGATAGTTACTCCTACCATCATGAATCACTTTCTTATCAAATTGTCGTGGTCTGCCTAACAATATATGAAAAAAATCCATGGGCATAACATCACACATAATCTTGTCCTTATATGGAACTATTTGGAAATCAACTTCACACTACTCACTTACCAGGATTTTATGTCCTTTATGTAACCAAGATACTTTTTATGGAAAAGGATGCTTGGTCCTCTTCAAACTCCACTTCTCCACCATCTCTGTGGAAACAATATTGTCAGTACTCCCACTACCAATCACCATCTTACAACACTTCCCTTGGACTTTACACATGGTCCTGAATAAAGATTTTTTTTGAGTAGGATCTACTTGCTCCTTCTCAGGTTTCAACAAGACCTTGTTCATCATCGAAGCTTCTCCTGTCTTTAGAAAAACTTCAGCCATTGTTGACTGTTATTGCTGCTGCTCATTTTGAGCTACATAAGTTCCTCTTTATCCTATGTCTTCCCTATCTGGACATTCAAATGATTTATTCCCCAACTGGTTTCATTTTTAGCATCTATAGATAGTTCCTCTACCTCTCTCTCCAGCTCTACCTCCTTGGTAAGGTCCTCTTTTACTAGATTCACCTCCTCTACCATGTCGTTCTTGTTGGTTAGAGTTACTAGACTCTCCTCTATAGACACCAAATATTCCTCTTCAACTGATCGAAGCTCTTCCTATGTTGAAGCTCTTCTTCCTCGCTATCTTTTCTTCTGCCCTTAATACACATTGATACACCTCCTCCATCATTCTAGGTGATATCATGCTGATCTCTTCTTGGATATCCATCCTTAGACCATTCACATACCTAGAAGCCTTCTATGTTGACTCTTCCTCATATCATTCCCTTAGGTTTACTTTGTAGAACTCTTCAATGTACTCTCTCGCTATTAACAATCTTTGCTTAAGGTTTTGTACCTGTCTATACAAAATTAACTGGTAATATTTGGGTAAGAAATTAGCCCTCATCTTTGCTACCATGCTATCCCAGCTCTTTATCAATGGATTATAT
This sequence comes from Pseudotsuga menziesii, assembly GCA_001517045.1. Taxonomy (NCBI): domain Eukaryota; kingdom Viridiplantae; phylum Streptophyta; class Pinopsida; order Pinales; family Pinaceae; genus Pseudotsuga; species Pseudotsuga menziesii. The sequence goes on from LPNX010149076.1 coordinate 177,221, forward strand.
TTCCTTCTTCTTTCTTCTTGCACACTATCCCACCACAAGGATGAATTCCCTTTCAACCTTGTCACAACCAATATGACTCTCTTGTATTCTTCAACGTCATCGTACTCAAAGTACTTATCCAGCTCACTGATCCAGTCAATGAGATGCTCAACAATGAGACTTCCATCATAGGTAGACAACTCAGGTTTCACTTATATCCCCTTCTTCTGTGTCTCTTCGTCTGTCTGTATCCATGGCTTCTAGGAATGCTCACAGCTACCTCATTTCCTCCATAACTTTTACGTTCACTACTGGTCGACCTCTATCACTAAATATTTCTCTACCTATGCGTACATCCATCCTCTTGCACTAAGCCTCCACAGTAAAAATTCTCTTTCACACTGCTACAATCTTACCTCACCAAGCCCCTTCTCTGTACTTGGTGTTTTGGTAACGATGGTCCTCTATCTAGAACCTCTTGAGCACTCTCCTTGCTCTTTCTAGGATTCTAGGGCTACGCTTCTCTCTCACATGAGCTTCTCCTTGCTCCTCTATAGCTTGAACTTCTACATCACCTCACTCTTTCAAAAATTCTACCCACAACTACAAATGTGGAATTTATTAATAAATTCTACCCAATCATATCGGGAACTTGCTTCTATTTTCCAACACGTAGGAAATTTTTTCCTGCTTCGATACAAAAATTGGTGTAGGTTGGATCGACCACAACTAACCCTACAAGCACCTCTAGGATATAGTGGCCCCTACACTTGGCAGGACTTCCAAATTTGTCCCTTGGCCAAATTATGCTCCAACATTGCCTCCCCATAATTCTTCTCCTACAACATCCCTTCCACAATAGAGTTTCTACAATAGGATTTCCATAGCCCTATTTCCACAATAGGCTTCCCGCAAGTGGGTTGCAGGATGCAGGATACCCAACCAAATTTCTAAAAGCTACTCCCCGTAATTATCCTCCCACAATAGGATTTCCACACACGGGTTGTGGGATGCGGGATGTCAACTTTCCAAAGTTTCTCTCTCACAACTTTGGTTTTGCAAAATCCTGTCCATAACAGAGTTTCCATAACCCTGTTTCCACAACAGGATTTCTGCAAGCAGGTTGCGGGATGTGGATTGCAAGATGTTCAACCACTTTATAAAGTTTCCTCCTCACAACTTTCCTTCCATAATTTTTTTTTCTACCATTAGATCTTCATCTGTAGACTCAATCCCCACCATTCGTTCTATGGAAAAAAAATTAATTAAGGCATAAAACCCTCGTTCTATGCTGATTAATCAAAGGGTCGATCAATCCAGCCTTCGCTCTTCACTATTCTTTATCCTAACACTTCTATGCATGCATTTATGTTTGATTTCGATTCTTCAAGAAATAATTTAGATTCGTGAATGGATAATTTCTTAGAAATATACAGATGATTAGAAAATCACCGAAGTCAACTCTTCACGAACATACAGTTCAAATCAGTAGATGCATCTAGGATAATAACACTAAAAATCACAGCTAATCCTTCTATTAATCAAACACACAAACAGTACACCATTGGATCTCTTCTTTATTCTTCTCAAAATATTTATAAGTGGAGCCATACATAAGTCTTTCCATCTCTCTGCAAATTCAGAATTCTAATGATGAAGAGCAGAACCCCCTCTACTTCTCTCAAATTCCTATTTAAGCTAAATGGTTACCCCTCATCCTGAGTGTTCCTATAACTAAAAACAATCGACTACCAAGCATGATGAAAACGTCCCTGTCACAAACAAACAAACGATGGCTTGATCTCAACACAGGGAGTCATGATCCGCACTTCTTCCTATCGGTGCTAACAAACTGTGACTCGGTACTCACCTAGTGGCTCACCTAAATGACTCACCATCATCTAGAAGCACATATTTTACATAGATTTAATTACAAAGTGATAGCTCAAAGACCATCAATTCAGAACTTAAGACCCCTTCTAGGCCTAAACAGACTTTGAAATCGAATTTGGATGGAGAGAAGGATGCTCCTGCATCACTTCCCCTATTCCTTGGATACCCTACTAGAGGGCGTCGCTCAATGTCTGCACATGCACACAATATGTCATCAGTATCTATCACACACATAAACTTAATACCACTAATCTATTAAAACTATATATGAATGCAACCACAAAAATCATCATGTACACGTACCGTCAGGTCCCCATACCTGGTCGGGTGGTCGATCCATCTCCAGGTGTCCCTAGTAATCCATCCTAGCATATAGATAGTCGTCTATAAGGACTGGCAGCTATCACCATTGCATGAAGAGCTACTAGGTGAAAAATGACCTACCAATCCTTCTCCCTTCCTCATCATCATCTCGCTCCACCTCCTCATGCGAGGATCGTGAGGTTCCCGCTCATGCATCCCCCAATGCAGTCATAGTGTAGGAATTCCCTCAAAGAATAATGAGCAAAAGAATGAGGGTAAACATAAATCCCCTCTCACTTAACTAGCATGGTTCATCCTACACTGAACCTGAGTCAAGTACATCTGGTCCCACCCAAAGTAGGTAACCCTTAGCACACACTCCACCACCTAAAGCTGACTGCCCAAGATCTTATGTTGTCCCGACAATCCTATTATATGCAACACCATCACTATTATAGCTCAAGTCTGAATACTCTCAATGTCGCACACCAGTATGTATGATGAGTGCAACTATGCTAAGGAATAGCAATGTCGATCATAGAGGTCGTCTAGTGACACCCCATGTGTGAGCTTCGATGTAGTGTTGATGATCACACACAAAAATGGGAGTCAAGTTAGAAAGTATACATTAAAGAGCATGATCTCTATCCTCTCCCCCTAGATGATAAAACACTCTTCTTCCTGGTCCCAAACTATCACAAGTTTTTCCAGTAATAGATTTGTTGAACACATAAGATGGATCTGGAAAAAATTCCATAAACCACACTATTCCAGAAAACCATGCATCGTTGGGTCATTCTACACCTCCCCTAGAGGTTCCCAATGTCTCTCTCCTGTCATTCCACCCAGGGAATATTGACATACACATAGTCCCTATCAGGTCCACTCATCCACAAAAACTCATTTTGGGTTAAGTCTCCCATGTTCGGCCCTTTTGTGTGACCTAAGTCGCTCAAAAAACATGAAAAAGAGTGACTGGGTCACTTTTATCCTCTCCACAAGTGTGATCTGAGTTGTTCCTATCTATCCAGTAGGTGTGACCAGGTTTCACCTGTTAGCTCAATAAGAGAAAACCAGGTCACATATTTTCACTTGAAAAGTGTGACCTGACATCGAGAACCCTTTGGGCTTGGCTAAGGCTGGAGAGTGAGCAACAATATAAAGTAATCCAGTTAAAAAGATGGGTTTGATGAGAGCTCTTACATGCAATTCACAGATCGAAAAACCATTTGTCCAATCAGAAGAAAACATTGGTTTTGTTATGGGGTCCTCCACTCCAACTTAGCACTGAACAGTAAAGATGACACATGTCATGTGGTCCCCCCTATTTACAGACCTCCATTTTTTCTAGTTCTTATTTTGCGCACAATAGAGTCATCTCAATTCTATTTGAGATGCCATTTGCACCAACGGGTTTGGTTTTCCATTCCTTATATTTTGACGAGACCCATTCCTTGAGTTCTCCCGTGGAAGTTTTGGAACATTTCTTGGAAGTCACCTTGATTTGCATTACATCATGCAAATCACCCCATGCATGTATTCGCATGTTCATCAGCCATCCGCTCCATCCATACTACACAATTGGCCTTATTTTACCACCATACATCATCTGTAAAGGAGGCTCCATCATTGTTCTTCATTTATTCCTCTCAGGCATGTTCACAACATAACCTCTTTTCATACATCGAACACTTCCTCCTTGCTTGACTAACCATTATAGAGTTTCTGTTAAGCTCTTTTTTGACTCCTGAAATAATGAAAAGATTACCGAGAACACTTGCATCTTTTCATGCTCGTTAAAGTATTTGAAAGGGTGTCTCCTTGTTTATCTCCTTTATCAGACTATGTATACTATCAAAAGAAAAGTACCACCCTAGCACATTCTAGCTAGGGACATTTCCCTCTGTATCGCTTTATGCTTTGTCAGACATTGGGAACATAACTTACAAAAAGTCTCATTATGGGTTTTATTTAAGCTATTTTCTAGACCTCTCATCAAGAAAAGATAGTCGAGAAATCTTGGTTTCATTTATGCTCGTAAAAGTATTTGAACGACCGTCCAGTCAGTATAGGTTTAACCATTTACAATCTGGTTGGAATACCTATGGTAAAGATGTCTCCCTTCCCCCAAAGGTTGGGAGATCTCTCCTTTGTATACTTTTATCATTTTTCAGGCTTAGGTGACTATCAATGAAAAACATAACCATTAGATTATTCTTCTTGGTTTTGAGAGTTTCTAAAAATGAAAACACCATCGAGCATTTACCTTCTTGGGCTGGCTAAAAATCCATGAGATCATGGCATATTGAGCATACTTCTATCCCTTCTTCATGCTCCTTAAACTATGAAGAAGACCGAAATGGTGTCTCCAATATCCACCACATATGATATCACATTACCGAAGCTTCCCCCCACTGGGTTTCCTTTGTTCATAGTACTCTACGATGAATCTTCCTTGGATCCCCTAGATATTCCTATTTCAGTTACCTCCCTCAGTATTTCTCATTGCAGTTATATTCCTAGTGTTATAGCTATGATCACTCTCCTAGGAGTCAGTTTCATTTACTTCTAGGTCATCCTTGACATCATAACATGAACAAAGGAAGTTTGATTCCACTGTACTCCCTTGCCCCTATTCCCCCATTTAGTGTCGTAGTCCCCTAATTGTACTAGATATTTTGTTATCCCCCTCGTGCTTCTAGTCAAGGAAATATCATTACGTTGATTAGTTGCATGTATCCCTCTGGTCACACGAGCACATCTATTCCATAGGATAGACCCAAAGGTCCCAGTATTCTGGTTTCATCCACCTTATTGATGAGTTCCTTGGACCACTTGAAAGGAGTCATTATTTCCTTTTAGGTTATTTCTATCTCACGTGCTTGACTTTAGCTACATCATCACACCATTGAGATTCATATAGGGTATTGGTTCATTCATTATTTGATCAAATACCTCAGTTGTTACCTGACTCTAGCACATTGGTGAGTCTATCTATGGGACCCATATAGTCTCATGTCCCTTGTGGTTTCCGGTCTATGTTGGCAATAGTGTTCGGAAGCTCCCAGTTTTATGCTTCAATGTATCTCCAGTACTTGATTCTATATATTGTACCAGAGAGATTCGGATTCTCAGTCATTGAGTCCCTCTAGTTTTGTACACCTCCAAATCCAATAAAGCATCAATTGTCATGATATTGCATTCCATGAGAATGCCACTGTTCCTATGTATTAGTTCTTCATATCAACATTGTATTCAGCCTCCCATTGAGGCCACCGTTAGGTATCATCATTTTTATATGTATTGATCAGCTTCCACATTTTGAGACTTGATCCCATTATTTATCCTTTTGACATTGTTATGAGCCTAAGCATGCCTGCCTCATCCATATGCATGCCACACATTATAGGTATCTTATCCATTTTTTAGAACCAATAAAAAACCAAAATCCATGGAATTTCAAATGATGAAGCTCCACTCATCCATGGTCCTCTCCAGTCTCTCCACTATTACCACTATATTCCAATGATCCTATGATGATATCCTACCCTCACACATAAAGTGCCAATCTGTTAACCCAGAAAAGTGTTCACCTAGCTCTCCATGGTCTAAACCATAGCCATACATAATATTTCCACGATATTTCCTTCATTTTTTACCTTCACAATTGTATTTCCACTAAAACTGGTCCAAACCATCATTATTCCTTCCCACAAATTATGGGATGATGATCATTTATTATGATTTATCCCCACTCTCTCCCAAAAAGGGTTAAAAGCCTGAAAAAGAGAATGGGTAAAAAAACCACAGATAAATACCATGGACAATAAAATACCATGGGTTAGAAAACCCTAAGTCCATACTATAAATACATTATGAAGGAATCCTCCAAAACAATTTTCGATCACTTTTTTCCATTTTGCCATTAGTCACATAACATACTTTTCCTTCCATATTTTGCCATGCCATTTCCCACGGTGTATGTTGAGTTCACTTCATACCCACTTAGATCCATTCCCCCAATTTGAAAACCAGTTGTGGAAGATATTGGAGACCCAAACCGTGCAGCTGTGGAACCACTTCCAAGGACAGCTACAGTGGCCCATTTTCCGAAAGGTGTGTTTATCTTTTGCATTAGTTGGTTTGTATATGTGTGAAAAGCCTAAAAATATTTGCTTTTTGTTGTATCATTTATTTTGTTATTTTTGAACTCTTCCTTATGCTCTGGACGGGATAAGGTTGGTGCTTTTGTACATAGCACTAATAGAAAATGAGAAATTAATGACTAAAAAAATGACTAAAATCAGGCTATAAATGACTATTTTTGAGTCGGTGACTAATAGTAGCAAACTTCCACTATCTTATAGCTAGTCGTATTTCAATAGTCATTAATAGCTTGACTTAGTGGTCATTGATTTAGTCATTGATATACAATGCTTTAGTCATTGATAGTCAATGATTTAGTCATTGTTTTAGTCATTGATTTAGTCATGGATTTAGTCATTGATTTAGTCACTAAGTTAGTCATTGATTTAGTCACTGATTGCAACCATTAATAACCAAATATACAACTAAATAAACTACTAGATGTTAACATATTAATGACTAAGCTAAATACCAATAAGATATGGAAAATTAGCTCCTAATAGTCGTATATATGTGAATTTAGTCGTTTTTGTAGTCACAAATTTATGATAGGGTACGGAGGAATTGAACCACCAACTTTTTTCCTATAATTAGGAAGGCACTCTACCATTGAGCTAGCACCCTTTAAGAAATTGTTATTGCTTGACAATGATGATATTCATACAAATTTATGATATATATCAATCTACAAACTACATAATTATTACTATTACAACTTACCAGTAACTAGTATTTATGATAAACTAATTCCTAAGAGCTATGTACAATTTTCCCTATAACTAAATCTAATAAAAATACTACAAATACTCTTGCCAAAGATAATTAGTTATGAGAACCTATTCCCATTCTTCATCACTATCATTCTCATAGTCCAAAGAAGAGTCCTTCTTAAAAGGATTTCGAAGCCCAATGCCATCACTGCATAAAAAACAAAGAGTCAGAAACAAAACTTTCCCTCTTGTCTACTGCAATATTAAGAATCCATGAGCTTCAAGGTGTTTCAGATGTTCCTCATCATGGGCTATCAAAATTAAAACACAACTTGTTGCTTTGATAATTAATTAACTTAAAATTATGCAAAGTATATTCACCTTTTCTTTGAGAAGGTTCCATAATAAGCAGGTCTATGGTTGTGATCAAACTGCAAACGGTTTCTTCTCTTATTTTGAAGCCGATTTTATTGTGAAGCCTATTTTAGCTTTAAATCAAGTGATAAACATTCTAAGAGCCAAGCAAATTCAGAAACTTATTGCTAATGGAGACTTGATGATTATCATTTGCAAAATTATAGAGTTGACTCCCTATGCACCGTAATGTCTTGCAATAATGATATCTAGACCTAGAATTCAAAGAATTGCAAGTATTGCAAGTATTTAGCATTGAATCATTTACTATTTCAAAGGTACCATTTTGTATGGAGGAGTTATGCTTTGTGAATCATTATTCCTTGGCTATAAAGGAACCTAATAGTGGATTCAATAATTAAAGAGTCATGTTGCAAATATAAAGAGAAATACCCTGCTCCTACAACATTGCGTCTTTAGAGAAACATTTAAAGGGTTGTATATTTGGATTTTAGGTGATGATACTAGTTATTTGAAAGGCAGGAAAACTGGTTAAGCATGAATTAAACTTGGAAAACTTGCAAACTATTAGGTATAAAAAATATATATCAGCTCTGTGTTGAGATGTACAGGATTAGAAACAACTTCCATAATGATTGGACAATAGTTCACAGAGAGAAATAACCATTTATAAGAACTGAACTTTCCTTAGAATATAGTATGATCTTTGTAATTGAAACTCTCAAGCAGATTTTGAATATTTATATGGATCATTTTTTATTGTATGGTCTAATATATGATTTCATTATGAATCACATCATAATATCTTTGATTTTATATGGTTAGAGTGGTGAAATTATTTATGAAATACTTTTGTTTGTTTAATATGCAAGTTTCAAAAAAGTTGTAATTTTTCTTTGGGACAAAAAAATATTTTTCCAATTTAGGGGTTGATTTTAAAGTTTTTGTAAACAACATTATGAGATGTTTAGACCATGGCTCTATTTTTAACCCCGAAAAAAAAAACATGTATATTGGTATCAACACTTTTCTATTTGGGGGTGTTTTAGGTGTTTTTTTTGCAAAAATAATGGTTTTTATCCCTAGATTTCTAGTTCTTAGTATAGATTTCTCGTTTCATAGCATAAGTGTTACAAGAAGAAATTTTATAAAAATAAAAACTTATATTCCATTGGAAGGAGGTGAAGATGAAGACATAAGTGAAAATGAATAAATTTTGTTTATGGGAATAGAGAATCAAACTTCAGGTGGTGAATTAAATGTAGAAGGAGAGATGGAACTAGAGGTTGAACTCATAAGTGCTCTTGAGGAAATTGAAAAATGTAGAATAATGAACAAAAATTTGAAAGAGAAATTGTAAAAATACAAAGAAGAGCAGAAATCAAAAGAAGAGGAATTCAAGACCCTCCAACAAGAGCTACACAATTCAAGACACCAAGCGATGGTTAGCATGAAAGAGGCCAAGAGCTTAAAATAATAAGTTGATAACTTCAAGAGAGAAGTAAAGAGGCTAAAAAATCAACAGACTATTGATGAGAAGTTCAAAGAAAGGAATAAAACACAAGACCCTGAAAGACTTGAGCCATAAATTATTCATATTAAAAAGAAGGATGATGAAGAATAGATTAAGTCAAAGTTTGAGAACAACTCAAATATTCTAGATGACATCCTAAGTTGCCAAAACCATCAAGTGAAAAAATTGGATTAGGACATAACAAGAAGAGTTATGATGTTGTAATTATGGATCCAATTGGAAAGAAGGATATTGAGAAATATAATCTCTCCTCTCGTAATAAATATAGAACTAATCTAATTCCAAGAAGACCAAGGAAAAGCATGTATAAGCAAATATTTGTTGGTCATTGTGACCCTTGTAATAATTTTGGACATATGGCTAGAGAATGTAAGATGATAAGTCCTACAACAAAGAAGGATACAATAAAGGTTCAGAAACAAGAAAGGGATGGAAGAAGAAGGAAGTCATGAAACAAAAAAATTAAACATTCCCCTAATATTAAAGAACATTCTATGGATATTGTCATTTTTGTCAAAATTTTGGTCACAAAGTACTCCAGTTTCAATATAAGGGAACCTGCTTCTTAGATAAAGAATAATATTTCTCATTTGATTTGATTACATTAGCACATGGGTTAAATTGGGATATTCTTAGAGATGAACTAGTATTTTAAGGGTTTGATATAACTCTAAATAGTTCCTATAATTTTCTATATTACTAGTTATCATGCATATATACATTCTTAGTTTTTTTCTCTAGAAAATTTATTTTGTATACATGTGTATTATCGACTTGTTGATAGACACTATGGATTTGAAAAGAATCTTTATATTTGTCTATTTTTGTTTTGAAGATATCACATCATCTCTTATCTTATGATGTAGTATGTGCAAGAGCACGTGAAGAGTGAATAATATGTTTTATATTCTTATAGAATAAAAAAAAAAATTGTTTGGGAAAATTATAACCATGAAAAGATATGAATATTTTATTACTGAATTAAGAATTAAAAAATTTAAATTTTTATAAGAAGGAATAAAAATCTAATAACACTTAAAAAGTAATTTATAATACCATTGGCCATATGGTCAACAATGGATGATCACATAATCAACATTCAAATAGAAACATAGGACATGTACGTCTACATAATATTTTGGAAAACTTTATATATTAATATATAAAATATGTTTAATTTTTCAAAATAATTACTTAAATACAAAATTTATTTTAACTACAAAGAAAATAATTGTAATATTTTATGAGAGATCTAAAATCTAAGCAGGAAGTAATACATCAATCAATTGCAAAGAAAGATATGAAAGAAGAGCAATATTTTTGCAAACAATAATTATCATTAATGTCTAAAGTCTCATCATGTGGTGATAGATGACAAAAATATATAAGCTACCCATTTTCCCAAATAAAGAGGTTTAACTTATCTAGAACAAAAGTGAATCTTGAGAAAAACACTTGAATTAAGGAGAAATCCCTAGAAACAAGGAAAAATATTTTATAAATATATATATACACTTACCATTTTCCTAAATAGAGAGGTTTAAATTAGCTATAACAAAAGTGAACCTTAGGTAAATCTCTAGAGTTCAAGAGAAATAGGAGAAATACGTAGAAACAAGGAAAATGAGCCCTAATTAACAATGCACAAGTGGTAGGTGAACTCCTAAGGTTAATATTAGCCATAAACCCCTAAATTTTGAGGACAAAGGGCTTAGTAACTCAAAATCCCAAAAATATGCAAAAACTATAGAAATCGGTTCACGTAGAGTTTTTCCAGAAAATCCGCAGTAGACATTTTTAAGTTGACGTTTCGATTCCGAATCGGGAACCATCATCATAACAAGTAGTCCAAGTAGTCGAATTCAAATTATCTACCGTGGATTGTGCGGAAAAACCCTACATCAACCTAACTCACCGCAAAAACTTACAAACTAAAACTATAGAAATCATCAAACTAAGCTTAACTAGTAAATTGACAGGTGAAAGTGAAAGTTGTAATCCTATTTAAACAAACATATAATAACTATAAAAGCTTCGTTTAAAATATATCACATATCATATCTCATATTATACATTTGATTAACATCTAATAAACAATTAATTAACGTAAGATAAACAATAATATGACCCAACATAGACTAAACGTTAAAGTAAAAATGCATAAAATGTGCATTCATAACAATTTAGGAAAACTTATTGGTTCGTATATAATAATAAACACTCCTATAAATATTCCATGGATGTAAATATATTCTATAAATGTGAATCTACATAACAATTTGGGAAAACTTATTTGTTCATACATAATAAACACCCCTATAAATATTCGATACATAATAAACACTCCTATACATGATAAACACTCCTATAAAAACACTTCTATAAATATTCCAATGCAAAACCAGGTTATACATCATACATCAAAGTTGCAAGGTATAGTGAGGTCCGAGTACGAGTGCAAAGCTCACTCAAAGCAAAAAAAACATTATTGAGTTCTGATACTGCTTAACGTCATAAGCCAAAAATAGTTCCACATCTCGTACAACTCAAGAAACCAAGAGATTCCCGACAATTAAACGATCGCAAAACAAAAACATTCAAATAAGAGTGCCTCAACTTCTTTATCACTGCAAAACTAAGAGTGCCTCAACTTCTTTATCACCATCTCCTCGAGCTACATGGATACTTAACTTCATGGTTTTGAAAATAAATTGTTGCAAAACTTTAGAAAGTAGTGCAATGCATTTGAGAGAAAACAATAGAATTTCTAAAGGTAAACAAGAGATTTATAATGGTACATGTAGAGTCCTTAAAATTACTAAGAAAGAAAGGCATTTACACCGAAATTTAAATCAAATCCTCTCATCATATTTTTTTTTGTCAAGATAGGACGTTAAGATAGAAGGAACCCAAGGAAAAATATTTAGAAGACATTGCTCTTTCAGGTACCAAATTTGATGAAAGGAATTTGTGGGCAAATTGAGAAAACGAAACTTATGGAGAAGCTCCATGGATTTTGAAAAAGAAATATATAAATAAACTAAAAAATGCTATCCATATGATAAGGACTAGGGATAATTTCAGGGGAAAATTGTAGCCCACTGGGCTATTTTTCCATGTTTTTCTCCCAAAAAAGATTCTACATTTTGCATTTTTTGAAGCCTTGTTTCGCCCAATTTTGATGGGGTAAAATTTTTTCACCCTAAAAATCACCAAATTATTATATTAGAGATATAAAATCCTTGGAAATTAATATTTTTTGAAAAAGATCAGTAATCATTTTATAGTTGGTGTTTTAAGAATTGGTAATATTCACCAACATTTATACACTTTTAAATAAGTATGGTTCGTTAAAATCATCCGTGATAAGGACACCTACTCGCTATGGCTCATCATTGAATAAAGCTTTCACAATTGATAGACATATCACTCGATTTAAAACACATGATTTCCATAATTTTATGAAGGTATCAACATAACTTAAATGTTATTGTTATCATATAATTACAATATTTTTTATGATTTTTTATATTTAAAATAATAAACTAATATCATTTTATTTGATAATTTGATAGCATATCATGCCCTTAGTGATTAAGGGGGATTCATGCCTTACCACTGATTTGAGGAGTGCCATAAGTCGATTGTCAGCATTTACAAGGTATGTGGCCTGAAATGTTTATGTATGTAAGAGAAAGCTATAATACATTCATTTTTAATGTTGGTAGGTGTTCATACTAATTTACCAATATTACATTAGGTGGCTGTCCTCCAAGGACATCCATGAGAGTGAATTATGATGATGGAAGAATGAAATTGCAGAAATTGTATGTTTATTGGAAAATGAGCTCCCTACAATTTTCATGGATCTTTAGGTTCATTTGCTTATACACCTAGTAGATGACATTGAAATAGCGGGTGTTGTATCAACAAGGTGGATGTTTTTCTTTGAGAGGTATAGGAGAACACTAAAAAGATATGTACAACAAAAAGCACATCCATAGGGTTGCATGCCTGAAGGATATGTATTGAATGAATCCTTTTTCTTTCTATGTGAATTCCTTGGTAAAGATTATGAATATGGTCCATGAATATGGGATGACGCACGTCCAATAGATATTATAGATGGAAATAAAAATCAATCTAATGGTGTTCAAGTAGAAGTTGGTGAGTAAAATCATGATCATTAAGGTTATTTTTCAATTAGTTACTCTATAAAATTATTATTTTTTGAAAATATGATAATGAAATTTGCAATTTGAAAATGTACATGTTAATTTTCAATAGGTTTTGATGAATGCATTGTGCTTGACAAGGTTGTTCTTTACCACATGGATTGTATGAATAAATGGATCGAATTGTATGAAAAGAAAAGGGAATAAGTTTTAGAAGCAAGGATACAATTTAAGAAATCAAACCCAAGGAATACACAACTTCCCACGGGTATGTCTGGGGAATTGGGCAAAGACTTTACACATTGCAATGTCTTAGTGAACAATTTCAAAATCAAATAGATGAAGAAGGAAATGATGCCAACATAACATAATATGAGATAAACATGTCTAGAGGATGTGAAAGAAAGATACATTTACAAATATCAAAAAATATTTTTTTACAAAACATTGTTGACACTATTGACTATTTAATAATGCATATATAGGTTTTTTTCTAGTCGAACTAAAAAAACGGTCTCATACAGCTGAGGAGATATCCTGCAATGTGGGAAAATGGTCAAAGCTATTGTGTGGCAAGAATAGAATTAAAAAGACTCTCCTTTTATTGTGGTGTTATGGTTGATTTCAATAAATCAAGTCGATAAAGTTCAAATGATAAAAATATTATTGAAGGGAATATTCAGTATGTTGGAAAAAACCAAGAAATTATTGAGTTGGATTACCGGTCTTTCAAATGTTGTATTTTTAAATGTGGGTGGTATGAGGCATTTGAGAGCACGCAAAGACATGATACCTATAGTGGATTATTTTCTATAGATTCCTTGAGGCACCTACCAGAAGACAAGGATCCCTATTTCTTACCAATTCATTGTGAGCAGCTATTATTCTCAATATAACATAACTATAATCACAGGAATCAATGGTTATATACAATATGTTAATTCATAGTTAGTTATTAATATAAATCTGCATATTAATTAAAAAGTATACTAACATACATTCTAATATATGATTTTGGTTCGTGTGCAACTTATTTTCTATGAAGATATTCTTGATCTAAAGTGGATATTTTGCATACATTATGATCCAAGATTAAGGAATTTATTTGATGATTCCTCAATGAATATTGAGCAAAACAATGATATCCAACTAATTGTAGACAAGATATTAGAGAACAATGAATAAATGACCACCCATGGTGATGTTCAAGATGAAGATGTTGAAACACAAGAAGTTAACATGAAGATGTTCAAGCACAACATGACAACATTTTTTATGCCATTAATCAAGATGATCTAGAGCTAGATGATCCAGAGCTAGATGAGAATCAATATGGTGCAAATCAATTGGATGATTTGGAGTTAGAATAAAGTGAAGACGATGATGATTATAACACCACTTTAGCAATATGGTGTAGAGAAAATAATATAAAAAGATTACAGGACCATGTCAACATTGATAAGGAAGCATTGGATAACATATATGTTGATAATAATGTAAATGAAGACTTCTAATTTTATAGGATTTCAAATCCATATTACTTGAATAATTATGATCTTATGTCCAAAGTTTTGAAATTGTTTTTTTATCACATGGATTTAGTAATTTTGAATTAGTTTCTTGATTTACAATTTTTCAAAAGGTTGCTTCTTAACAACTCTGTAATTAAATCTACATGGAAATCACTGTTCAAAATAGTCATTTTATCATGGGCATAGAAAATGTTATTTTGTTTCAATCTATTTTAACCACATGTGTTTCCCTTTTTTATTATGCATTGAATAATGAAACGTCAATGATTGTTTAGTTAATATTACTCACACCATTGAATAATTTTATGAACTTTACTATAGTAATGTTCCATCTTGCACTAATGAACAATGTTGATGAGGTAGACAACTTAGTTTATCAATAACATTTTTCCAATTAATGTGGTTATCTATATATAGTAGTTGATATCTTATGATAAACTTACTACACACAACATATCATTGAAATGTTGTCGAGGACAAGTTCCATTAAGGTCACTCAAATGTTGTCGAGGACAAGTGAATGCCAATGTAAAGTACATCATACATTGCATCATCATGATCATTGACATCATCATCATCAACACCAACATAAATAAGTACTTCATCAACAACATCATGGTCATCACCGTCGTCATCAACAAATACATCATCAACCACATGATTTTCATCATCATTGCACCGAGAGACGCTTTCTATAGCTCAAATGGGAGATTTGTGTGTCCCATCTGTAACACTGAGGTGGCACATGTCGGATCAATAAAAATAACAATAATAAAGAGTAAAAAATAATAATTAAAAAATAAAAAAAATAAAAAAATATTATACTTATATAAATATACAACCATATTAGGGAAATACTCACAATATTACAAACCGAGTATTAAAATTCAATTGACTTGAGTAGTAAAACGAAAAATTGTAGGAAAAACCAACCTTCAATAATAGATTTATTATTGGTCCACCAAGGCTGCCAAGATTATCTTTCCTGCTCACTTTGGCACATTACAATGGAATATTATAACCATATGTATAATGTAATTTTAATGCAAATACAACTAGTAAGAAACCATAGACAACTAAAACCCTAACATTCCGAAGTCAAGGTTAACCCTAACATGTAAATGTTCATTTTTAGTTATAGAGAAAAACAAGTATTTTCTCAAAAACATTTGCATAAATTTTTAAAATCTTCATTTGATCGTAAAATGTTTTTCAAATTCCAATTTATTCTGGAAATCTAGATCTACTGATATTTACCCTATTTTGAAATTACTTAAGCAAGTTGGCCATTTCTCTCCCAAGTAGGAATACTTATTAGACATATTCGTAACTTAAAAAGGGTTTGCACCTCAAGAGAACTTGATTCCTCTTGGCGCTTGGTAGAGCCATAGTCAAGATGGATCTATATTGGTTGATAGGTTCACTCATATGCAATTATGGTTCATCATCATTCATGACCATTTGGATCCATGTCATGTTGTTACAATCACTCAAATGCCATTAAGGTCACTAAAATGTCATCAACAACCATTAAATGTCATCACAACCATTTAGGTGATATTAATATGTCTCTCATAGGTCATAATGAAAATTTATTTTCCATTAGGATCAATCAGTATGTAATAACCCAAATTTTGGACCTAACAGTTATAGGAATGAGCTTATTGATTATGATGTTATCTTGACGTTTTATTATGACATGTTAGGTCAAAGACCCCACTGCATATGAACATGATGATTTGTTTTATATATTTCACATAACCAATTATTGATGATATATATATATGCTTGTTTGTGTTGGGTGTGGACCCTGAAGCACATGATTGATGATATGGCTTTTGTTGAGCAATGAGCTCTGGAGCACATGGGTAATTAATCTTTTGTGTTGAGTGAGGAGCTTTGGATCACATGGGAAATTAATTTTTTGTGTTGAGCAAGAATCTCTAGAGCACTTGAGTACTTACATTCGTGTTCAGCGAGAATCTCTGGAACACATGAAAAGATAATTGGAAGTGTTGGGCATAAGCCATGGAGCCTTCCACGTTGATGTTGAGCATAATCTATGGGACATCGAATCCTTGTCCATTGTATCCCTAGGTGTATCATACAAGTACATCGTAGCATTAGTTTTGAGCAAAGAGCTTTAGAATTTCACTAAGTTTGTAACTCCTTCTTTTAGCATTGTGTAATATCCTGAATTTTGGAACTAACACTTATAGGCATGTGCCTATTGATTATGATGATTATCTTGATGTTTTATTTTTATATTGGGTTGAATACCCCACTGCATATGAACATGATGATTTGTTTTATATATTGGGCGTAAGCCAATTATTGATGATTTGTGTTGGGCGTGGACCCTAAAGCACATGATTGATGATTTTTGTTGAGCGAGAAGCTCTAGAGAACGTGAGTGCTTGCCTTGGTGTTGAGCAAGAAGCTCTAGAACACATGAAAATATTATTGGAAGTGTTGGGCATAAGCCCTCGAGCCTTCCATTTTGATGATGAGCATAATGTATGGAGCATCAGATCCTTGGAAATTGTATCCCTACGTGTATCATACAAGTACATCTTAGCATTAGTGTTGAGCGAAGAGCTCTGGAATTGCACTAAATTGTAACTTCTAGTTAAAGCGTTGATTATGGGCTTTGGTAAGTGCTAGGGGTTACTGAAAAGAATTTAATAACTTCTGAGTGAAAACAACTCGAGAAAAATATTGACCTCATCATACTCATCATACTTATTTATAAGTGATTAAATGAGATTTTGAATTTTTGTATTCTCATCAAGTACTGAAGAGCTACCACGTTATATGAGGGAAATCCAACATGTAAGGATGTTTAGAGTTTCCTAGCCTAGTATACCTAAACCATCTACCTACTTGACCTTAATGAAGAAGTGTCATTAAGTCTAGGGATCATGGTATAAGATGCCCAAAGACAAACTTGTGTTAGCAAATGATATATTATTATGTACTTTATACATGGTATGTATAAAGAGTCGAATATAATTATAATTTTAATGATGAAAGAGAAACAAAATCTCAATCAAATTATTATTTATTGTGAAAAGATAATAAAGAGTCCCAAATCCTAAAAAATCTAATGAGGAATGAGTAGAAAGTTCCTAAGTTGAAATATTAATAATTACCCAAAGTAATTGAAAAGGGTTAAATCAAGAAACCAAGGTTTCTTGATTTAACTATCCCTTTGACTGAAAAGTCTGTTTATAAAGACTCAACCCAAGGAAAGGCTTGGTGTTCTGATCTACCATTAGAGGAGTCATTTTCTGCCTATTTTCTCTCAAGTAATTCTTGGAGAACATTTTACTAGCAGGAAAAAGGAGAACTAATCCAGATCTAATATACCAGATAGGAAATCCTACCTTAGGAGCTCTAAGCTACTTGTGTGTTGGAGTCCAGCTCGAGGGGATCCTGATTTAAACCAGGAACAGTTCTGGGTCATGGTTGGGTGGAATGTGGTAGTTCCCAAGTGATTTTGTCATCAAAACAGAGGTCAGATCTATCTTAATTTGTTAATGCTGGTTATTTAAAGTGTGCAGGTTCAAGCATTAAAGGAGCTTCATAAAATTACAGTTATGAATTCTTAGTATATCTAAATCATTTTTAGCATAGATACTGACTACCTTAGGTCAAGGTTCATATTGTATTTCTAAATGATTGTTCTATCTATATCTTCTAGGGTTTACATTTCTTAAATTATAAACCCTAGGCTACAATTTATACCTTATGCTATACCTGGTGTGTTCAATTAAGTTAGTTGATGTATTTATCTTCATTACTTAAACTAGGTTTAATGAAAAATAAGCTTTATTTTAGATTACTATATAGTTTTTCTTTTAACCTTGCTTACTCTACTAACATATTCCATTTGTCAGTAGAGACATGTTTATATTAAAATAGACTAACCTTAGAAACAAAATTCAAATACATAAACTTACAAACTAGATAACCTAAGGTACTATCTACAAAATACATTAGTATATATAAACAAATGAAGACATCATACATAAACAAATATGAAATCTATCTATAAATTATTCTACATTTAAATCCAAGATAAATAAACCATTAAGACCTTTCAAGCTCTGTATCATTGAATACAAACTAAATAGTAAATCATTCCATTAAATAACATAATTATAATTCAATAACAAAGAAGTGTCATCACCATCCTTTTGGTCCAAGATTCACATCTCTGTTCACATCTAAATCCACATTCCTAGTAATTAAAATAAATAACATTATAATCACATGCATAAACCATCTAAGGGTCCCATATAATATCACTCATAAACTTTCACATATGAATTAACCAAGTAAAACAAATTAAATAACTATGTAACTTTTAAACAGAGGTCACAACATTGACCCTATGGGTTCATAAACCCAAGTCGCAACCCCCATTAAACAACCATCTCATATATGCATAAGCAATATCCAAAATTACATAAAATACATATCATTCCATATAACGAAGTAAAACACGAGATAAAATCATACATAGGAATCGTTTCGTGTATTAAACATAACGAAATCATATTAGAAACCACAATATTTATAATGGGAACATGAATCAAATCCTGTGGGCATACAAGCCCAATCATCGTCTAATTAAAAATACACCTCATTACATCAACCACGAATAGGGTTCCAACCCTATGGGTATTGGTTACAGGGCCACACTATATATTAGAGTATGCGGGCTACATTAAATAAAATCAGCACTATTAAAATAACAACCCAATACATTCGCTACAACAAGTCATGAGGATGATCTATAAGCACGACCTCGGACAAAACAAATAACACATATGCTATTAATTCAACGCAGTAAACCAAAATACACAGTCTTATAAATAACCAGTGGACACTATCAACACTTTTCCCTACAGTGACAAAAGCCATTGCATGGTTAGTACCCATGGCTCTATTCCATTTCACCCCACACTCTAATCAATGAAATATAAACAGTAATGAAATCCATTGGAGCTATCACAACCACTAAGGGAAAGGCTCAATCCACACATGGAATGGCCTTTATCCCACGATGTCAAACATTATATCCAATTATAAATACTCAACACACCGACTATAAACGAAGGTGTATGCCCTTTTATAAACCACCATATTAAACAATAATGCAGCATTAAATCAACAATTACACAGTGACTATAACAACCATTTCCATTTTATATATGCAGTAAAGTATTTACATAGTAATGTCATTATTACAGTCGAGTCCACACAAGTGTGCCAATGGGCTATGGCACCATTGCAAGCAATGGTGCAGCCCATACCTTAAAATCCCAGATCCAAAATATGATTTACAAATCAACATAAATTTATACGCAGAGCCCCAAAGGGCATAAAGATTCACTCCACATATTAACATCCTTAACATTTACAAAACCCAACCCTATTCATCACAAGCCCGAAGGTGAATTCAAAGCCCCATAAAGAAGCCTAAAAACCAAAGTACTCAAACAAAACACAGACAAATTGAGAGACAACAAGCGTGAGATTGTTTGGCAGGGCTTACCTTGCACTTAGCTCATAATGAAACCCACGATAGAGCTTGAGCCACACTACTCTTCACCATACCTCGACACCTACAACCACCTAGCAAAAACATAAGTTAGAAGTATGGAAATGATAGAAGCTTCAAAACAACATGAAATGGCATGCAAGAAACCCAAAGCAAAGCTTATCTTCCAAGTTTGGAGACTGCCTCCATTTTCCCCTGCAGAGAGCCAAGACCAAACCCCAAATGACAAGTGAAATGACAAAACCATCGTGAGCCAAGCCTAGGTTTTGGATGCCACAAAAACCAAGGTACATTAATGGCACCAACTGGTTTCCAATATCAAATCCAAAGACCCACTTTTCCATACTTTGATAATGTTTCCGAATGATAGTCTTCACTACCACACAATTTGTTAAACCCCAACGTATATGGTTCCACCATATGATTTATTCTTCACCGATAACATATGGCAAGTTTTATTATATAGAAAGGTTATTTTTGGTAGATAGTCCATGTATAGCATGCGCTAGTCCAAGGTTTAAGCCACAAGGCATAAAATACATAGATAACATATAAACCATAAGCTTGAAGCCGTAGCACAATGCGCTTCCCTAAGCTTAATGTTTAGTAAACATGGCATATAAAATATGCCATGTTTGTACTTAAAATTTATAATTATCAACGGTTTGGTTTTTAAGCCAAGAACATAACCTGCAAATAAGAAAACATAGGAGATGTTAATAGTTTTGATAAAATATAAACCATAATGAAGTAGACGTAGTACATAGGAAACTTAGCTCTGATAGCTAATTTGATGGAGATAACACTTACCATTTTATAAATATGAGTCAGTAAGGAACCGTAACAACTAGCATTAGGTCCTTTAGGATAAATATAGTCAATACTCTTTAAACAAGACCCGGTTGCAAACAATGAAATGAATGTGAAATAAAAGGGGTGCCTTATTTCAAAGAACTAAGTAAGGCTGCAAACAACTAAACACCTCTACCTCTCAGATCATCATGGGAGAACGAGACCTGCCACTCTGCCCACTTTGTTTCCACAAAAAAAATTAAGTTAGGAATTTATACATAACAAGTAAGACTATGCAGAAAGGACAAGGCATTTAAATCCAATAACAACACCTATGCGACAAATGTATAACCATATGAACTAAGCAATAAATAGTAGTATGACATCGTGACTAAAATACATTAAAAATAAGGACTGAAAGTAAAAAGGAAAGAACATAAGAACAACTTATGAGTAGATAGTGGTACATGTAGTGTACGTTATATTTCCGCAAGTCAACTAATGTTCCGTATAGTTAGTATTTACTAGCCTATTAAAAAAAAATCAATTTTTCGGGACATTACACATTGAGTATGGGCTCTGGTAAGCGCTAGGAGTTACTGAAAAGAATTTAATAATTTTTTCGTGAAAACGAATCAAGAAAATAATTGATCTCATCATAATTATTTATAAGTGATTAAATGAAATTTTGAATTTTTGTATTCTCTTCAAGTATTGAAGAACTACCATGTTGTACGAGGGAATCCAACTTACAATGATGTTTAGAGTTTCCTAGCCTAGTATACCTAACCATATACCTATTAGACCTTAATGAAGAAGTTTAATTAAGTCTAGCGATCATGGTATATGATTCCTAAAGATAAATGTCAACAAATGTTGTATTATTATGTATTTTTATAAATGGTATGTATAAAGAAATAAATATAGTAATAATATAAATAAATGTAAGAAAGAAGGAAAATCTCCATTAGTTATTATTTATTGTTAAAAGATAATAAATAGTACAATACCTACAAAAGTCTATAGGAACTAGTTGAAAGTTCCTAAGTTAAAGTATTAAAAATTACCCAAATTAATTAAAAAGGGTTAAATCAAGAAATCAAGGTTTCTTGATTTAATTGTCCCTTTGACGGAAAAGTCTGTCTATAAATCTCAAGCCAAGGAAAGGATTGGGGTTCCCATCTATGTTTTGGGATTCATTATTCTGCCTGTTTTTCTCTCAAGTGAATTCTTGGAGAAAAATTTCCTGGAAACAAAAAGTAGAACAGCTCGAGACCTGATGTACCAGATAGGAAACCCTACCTTAGGAGATCTAATATACTTTCATTTTGGATTCCAGCCCGAGGGGATCCAGATTGAAACCAAGAATGGTTCTAGGTCATGCTTGGGTGGAACATGGTAGTTCCCAAGTGATTCGGTCATCTAATACATAGGTTAGATATGCCTATGAATTGTTAATGCTGGTTATTTGAGTGTGCAGGTTCAACCATTAAAGAAGCTTCAAATTACAGGTATGAGATCCTAGTGTGCCTATTCTATTTTTCTTGAACAAAAGTTGGATGAATTAGGCAAGGGTTCACATTATATGTTCTAACCCTATGTGTTTGATTTATGTTTAAATATTCTGGGGTTTAGATTTTAAATTATAACCCTAGGCTGTACTTTACTTCTTATGCTAGATTTATCGAGGGTTTAATCATTTAGTTTACTTCTACAATTTTAATTCATTTTTAAATATTTATCAAGGGTTTTGCACCCTAGTTCTATTCATGGATTACTTTTACTATTGAAACCATGTTAATTGCAAACTAGGTTTTATTTAAGACCTATTACCTAAATGTTCTTTGGCCTATTTACTCTACTGATGAATTTCATTTGTCAGCAGAGTCATGCTGCAATGAAAACCTATATTTAACTTAGTATCATCTAATTCTAATAATGAGAAAACTAATTAAGTATCCAATTAGAATATAACCAGCATTTTATTGGTAAATATATACATATATTCTAACAGTTATAAAAAAGAATTATAAATCTAATATATGAGCACAATATTAAATCTAAGATAAAAACTAGTGAAGACATTTCAAGGTCTCCATAAACAAATTTACTCTAAATACCAATTAAATTTGATTAAAATAAACTTTATCATAATCAAGTAAACAGAGCAAGCATTGAGACCATTCATGGTCTAAGATCAATTTCCTTTCGTATGAGATTTCAGAGCCCTTTAATAATAAAAAAATACATAACCATAATCGCAGGCCATTAATACAAACCATGGCAGTAATACATATGCAGTAATATTTTAAAATAAACCAAGCCCTCATTACCATATTAAAATAAGAACCATGTAAGTGCAACGAGGTCACATGATCAAATCCTATGGACCCTATGTTTTCCCATTTTGCAACCACTACATTACTAAACCCTCATTGCAGTACATGACCAAGGATCTAATCCTGAAGGGTATTTATCTCTTTTATAAAGCCGTGATGGATCATCTACGCACAAGATGTAAGCCAAACATAAAATCATTATACAGAGCCACGATATACATAGTTTGTATGAGGGTTGTGTTTTTAACTAATATTTTAACACAGAGGTCGTGAGACCTGACAAATCAAGTACGCTATGTTCCATGGCCACGACGTCACAATTAAACACACAGTGAATGAAATTAAACACTTAAATATATAAACCCTATCAATACGAAATCTACAACAGTGATAGCCATCCAGGGTTTACACCGACGGCTTATAACATTTCCACATGGTTAGCACCTCTATTTTTAACAGTTGAGGAAGAAATATGATGGAGGAGTAATAAAAGGATACATGAACTTGGCTAAGTTTAATAGTTGGATTCTATTATTAAATTGCACATAATGGGTAATTTGGCATGTAATCCAATGGTGTAAAGCAATTGAGGTGAAGATGTACGGTTTAAAATAGATCCGCTAGATAAAGATGCGCAGGAGATAAGGAGAAGCGGATGTGGTTAACGAAGCTTGAAGATCAGTGGTGATGGAATGAAGCAAACGAAATATACGACTGAGAAATAGTATGCTGAATAAAGATGCACGAATGAAAAGAAAAGGAATGCTAGCGGAATTCACACAACCAATCTCAATCCAACGACTTATGTGAAAAGTGAAAACTCATCGACAGTCATTACTGTTTCCAAAGAGTAAAGTTGCGAGATGGTTAAAATGGAAAGTTGGTAGTAGAATCTAAACCATGTTCCACATGCTGACTCGAAGTGAATTCCACGGAGAAAAGCATTTAAGGAAAAACCGCTTAATGAAGGCTCCGGAATAGACCGTCATATAAAGGTAAAGTTGACTTGGTTTTAAAAACTCATTTAATTTGCATGCTACAGACAAGCGAAGGAGACAGTTCACGATATTTTTGAAGTCAACCTTACGTATCTACAGTCACAGTCACAGGTAAGCCTTAAAACAATTAAGCTTCGTTCGAAGAATTATCGCCATTGTTCATTATGGAAAGGGAACAAGGGTTAGGAGTTTTAAGCAGGGTTCTCGATGAGAGGGAAGAATTTGTTGTCGATAGGGAAAGGAAGGTATATGACCCAATTTTATCAATTGGAAATGTATCATTCTATAAGGAGCGGTTGTGGTAGTGTAACTTGCAGGGAAATGATGTTTTGAATATTTGCAGTTCATTTTCATATTATTTCGCTATTGAGCAAACTTTACCATTTCAAGAACTTGTTGAATGGTGCATGAATAGTTATTATCCTTCAGAAATAGTGGTCATGAGTCACACTACATCCAAAATACTTTGTAGGGTTGATGCAAAAACTGTTCGTGGAATACTGAATTTACCTCATAGTTTCCCTGGTAATTGTGAGTCCTTGAATGAGCCATTTTTAGTTGAAATGTATAAAAATTATGAAACCGAAGTTAGATTCCAATTTCTGTCTAGCATTCTCAAAGAGGGTCAGTCATTAGAAGGACTTTTTCTGCCTTACAATGTTAACATTTTCAAAAAAGATGTACAGTTGGTTATGTCCTTGGTCTGTCAAATTTTAGGTTTAGATGATGTATTCATATCAGTGAAGCTGTTTTAGGTTTTTTATTGAGAATGAGTTCAATTAATCCCGAGTCCCAATTATTCCATTGTTTTAGTTTGGATGAGTATTTGGCTGAAGTTATCCATGTCCAGTTAGTTGAGTTTCCCAAGATCACATTTTTCAAATATCAGTCATACTTATTGAACATATTGCTTGGTTCAAATGTATCAGAATTACAATTCCTTTCCACCATTTTCTCTCCAGATCTTCCAAAAGAAATCAATATGTTTGAGTTTATAAATACCATTATGGTCTATATGTACAAGTTGTTGTTTGATGAAGTATTACCAAGGGTTTTTGAATAAATGAAACTCATGCTCAAGTCATCCTCAGAAGACAGAATAGGAGACTGGTTCTGATATAAATATTTTACTGTTTGACGAAGTATGGGTTCACTGGGGAACCATACAAGTTACCGGTTTTTCTAACTCCAAGAATTTTTGCACTTGAGTTCATGAGGCATAGATTATGTACATAAGAGGAGCATTTTGGAGCATTCAAGAAGTCTTCTAATATTAAATTTCCTCTTAAATTTGTCCATTTATTTTCAAAAACAAAAGTTCCCTGATGGTTGTAGAAAAGTTATTAGAAATTATGGATTTCCAGAAAGAACAAAGAATCAATTATGATCCACATCATCTAATTTCTTAGAGGAAGCAATCAAATAAAAACAAACCATTTGATCATCAGGTTGTTGAAGGTTTAGAGGAAATAACCAATTTGTCTTTTTTTGAAGAAAGTTTAGGAATTGATGAAAGTAGGAGCAATGAGTTGACTCCAGCAGTTCAAGCACCTGATAATCCTAGCATTTTGAATAAGAGAAGTCTTTCTGAGATTGAGAGTATGGATGTGGATGAAAACAATTCATATAAAAAGATTAAAATGCATTCTCAGGATGATCAAGTTTCAGGAGAAATAATTTCAGAACATTCAAAAAAAATAGTTTTGTTCCTGAAGAAGTGAGTACAAATGCATTAGTATTCCTTTGGAGGAGAAGGTAGTGCATATCCTAGTTCAGGTTTCAAATCCAGAGCAGAGTTCGTGTCAAGTTATGCTAAGAAACAAATCCAATCATCAGAGGAAACCAAAAATCTACTTCCTTGAGTTAGAAGTCTAATCAATCAAAAGACATCATTGATTTTTACTCGAGATTTGGAGAGGAACACCATGAATTTTACTATGGTTAGTGATAAAAAAGTATTCGAGATGGAAGTAAGGTTAGATAAAATTAATGTCCTTCACAAAATACAACTCCACAAGTAAATGAGAGATATTATTTATTTAAATTTATTACATGCTATTATGAAAGTTAACAAATTGCAAGCCCTTGTAGATAAAATGGAAGTCCAATTGAGGCACGAGAAAGTAGAAAATAAAGTAAATCTAATTCAAATTAAAAAATTACAGTGAGATGTTATAATCTTGGGAAGTGAACCAGGAAATGCACAGGACACCAAAAAGCTTTTAGAAGAAAAATACAATACCATCCACGTATTGAAAAAGAAGCTTAAAATCCCAAATGCTGAACATGCTTAGTCCCCAGAGTTATTTATATTGTGAGAAGAAAAAGATAAAGTTTACCAAGAAATGATGGACTACAAAGGCAAAGCATTGAAAATGCAAGAGGGAAAAAGAAGGTGGGAAATGGAAAGAGCTAAATTGATGGCCCAGATTTATAGTTAAAAAAGGATTAGAACGATGAAAAGGAAATTATGGAAAAGTTGATGAGCTAGACTCCTGCTGATATAGATTTATCTCTTGTGAATATTGAAAAACGTTTAAGTGAATTTTCTGCTAATGATCTATTAGTGCCTATGTCACAGGTAATTCTGAAGGTTGTGAAGATCAACGAATTGAAGGGAGAAAATGAGAAGATTAAATCAGAATTTGCTAGGATCATTGAAAATAAGAATAAAATATTAAATGATAAAATCCAATCGCAGAAAAAGTTTAATGAGTTGAAGGAAAGAAGTACAGGAAAAGCTCCTCTACAAGGAGCTAAGCATATAATTTGGGATACATTATCTATAGAAGTTACTAAGTTTAGGCACTATCTAAATTTTATTGATGATCAAAGTGCATTAGTCAATTTAGCTACTCAAAGACTAAAGTTGGAGAATGAGACCATGGAGAAGAAGCCTTTAAACACAGCTCAAAATGCTTTAAATTGTTTGAATTCTCTAACATATCAAAAGTTGCAAGAGATTGGGATTAAGGAAAGAGTATCTATTGTACTATGGTCAAAGAAATTTGTTAACAAACATCAGCTCATGAAGGTGGTGCGGGATAAAGCAAATGCAATGTCTTCACAGATAAATGATTTCAGGCATGCTTTTAAGGAGTTATTTGATGACGGCATCCCTTCTTTTTGGGACGATGAGGGAATATTATTTTCTTGGGAGCATTAACATAGTCTATTAGTACAAAACAAAATGGAGCATTCGAAGTTTCAAGACTTGGTAAAAGGGCTGACTGGAAAAATCATCATAGAGAAATTGACAGAGGATTTTGAAATATTGCAGAAGTTTTTTATCGTTAGAGGAGGATTTCCCACAGTATCTTATGAGGCCTATGTGGATCTAGAGATATCTATCAGAGAAATGACAGAGTATGACATGCCAAGTGCAGAACAATGGAGGACCATGGAAAGATTCAGGAAGACCAAGTATATTCTTCATCCTTGAAAATAGGTGTTGTGCATCGTGGAACTGCTTATTTAGGCCCTGTTGTCACCAAGTTGATTATAATTAAATGATATGTTATTAGAATCAAAGCATGTAGTTTTATTCCTAGTTGTTAGGGATATAGTTACAAAAAACTCTGATTAACAGATTATTCAGTTATTGATCTTCTTGGGAAGAAGTTATTTGTGTATATATTTGAATTTGCTTGATGTATTGGGGGTTGGAACCCATATGTTTGATTGATGTGTTTTTTGAGGACTTATAATTTTTGAAATAACAAAGTTGAATGTTGGTTGATCATTAGAGATTCTTGTGTCATTTATGTTACAATATGTGTCTTTCCTTTCTATGTGATTGTCTTCTAAGTGCCAACCTTCCATTTTGTTTTCTTCATATCTGAAATGTAGTATTGAATAGTTTCAGAATTCATACTTGTTATGCTCTGGCTATTGTTTCAGATATTTCATAAATATTTCTACTAAAGTTGATATGGAATTCATCTTATGATGCTCTATATTGATGTATTGTTCATGTTTCTTTCTTATTCGCCTGAAATCAATGAATGACTGTAACTAAATGGTTATCTTGTCTTTGTTGAAATCCCATGTATGAAAGATTTGTATTATCTTTATTTATTTGAATCCATTGCCCAATGGTTATATGTGTTGTTTCAACCATCTGCAAAATTTGAAAGTATTGATTCCA
Organism: Pseudotsuga menziesii; assembly: GCA_001517045.1. NCBI lineage: Eukaryota > Viridiplantae > Streptophyta > Pinopsida > Pinales > Pinaceae > Pseudotsuga > Pseudotsuga menziesii. The sequence continues at coordinate 205,713 of LPNX010149076.1, forward strand.
ATATCTCGCCCTGTTAAATTTATATTTGAGAGTTCCCTCTCTGGAAAGAAAAGCCAATTTCTTTCTGAACTGGTTTTTGTTGTTACCTTAAGGATTTACCTTTTACAACCTGGGTACATTATGAGTGATAACAAATTGGCACGTTTCCAAGGAATGAAAGTGCAAATCATCCCTGGGAGAAATGACAAAGTTTATAAAGATTAAGAAAATATTTCTGTGAGCAAACAAGAATTTTTGTGAGTAAAGAAGGTTGTATATTTTCCCTGGTGATTCCAGTTTAAGATTATTTCAAAATATCAAAAGACATTTTGGCTTCGACAAGACATACACGAGGTAATTCTAATACTGAAGTTTTATGAGGTTTGGAGGATCCAGAAAAAATATTTAAGAAAAAGGACAGAAAAAGTAGATATTTCTGTGTTTGGTGCATCATCTTCTCAAAATTTTCATAGCATATTTGATAAAAAAAATGGGAAATTGATATTGAAAAAGGTTTGTTGAAATCTAAATATGAGTCCGATCTTGAAAATGTTGAGTTTAACCATCGAAGATTAGAATCTTATTTTCTTGATTCCATTTGGAGAGATCTTCTATGGTCTGCAAAAGTTGAAGAAGCACCTATTATTCACAATATCCAAAATTCATCAGTCCCTCAAATTCCACCTAGACCAATGGCAGCTAGATTTTCTCCTCTATGTTTACCGGCTGTATTGCATGACCTGCCCCAAAATTATTGTCAGAGAATTTATTTATTTGATGTAGAAGGAGACATAACAACCAAGCAGCATGTAGCTAAATTTGAAGATTTTGTTGACTTGGAGGAAGTTGATTATATGGATGTTAAAATGTGGTTGTTTGCTCAAAGTTTATCAGGGGAAGAGAAGAAATGGTTTAAAGATTTTCCAGTAGCATCTATATTTACTTTTCAAGATTTCCAGAATGCATTTGTAGAAATATGAGATGACAAACAGAATCCTTTATAGATTTTGTCCCAATATAATAGTCTCAAGAAAGGAGGTTTTGAATCTATTCATGAATTTTCAAGTAGATTTATGATGGTTTATAATTCCATTTGAGAAGATATAAAACCTTCTGCGCCTGCTAATAAACTTCATTATGCTAGGGCTTTTGATAATGACTTTGCTTTTTCATTGAGGGAGAGAAAATCAACAAGTCTTTCTACTATGTTCACAGATGCCTTCTAAGTCGAAGCAAATATGATGGCAAGTGGGAAAATGAAACAAAGAGATCTTGATAGGAGGCAAACAAAAGAAGAAAATATGCCTTCTACTTCTTCTTCTGCTACTAATATTAAATTTGAAATGATGTTGAAGACAATGGATAAGTTGATGGATAGATTGATTGTGGAAAATAGATCATTCAATAGAGAACAAGTTGATCCTCAAATCGGAAATCCAAATTTCAGAAGACCAAATCCTCCTATGCATTTACAAAATAGGCAAAGAGATATGAGAAATCGAAGGAATCAAGAAGAGTAGCAGATTCGACCACCATTCCATGAGAATTATGTTGTTGATGAAGAGGATCTTGCTGAGAATGAAATTCATCTTTTTGGGGAATTAAATTTAGAAATATATCTTACTAAAGAAGAACATAACATGTTTGCATAGGAAGATGGAAATGAAGAATTTGAAAGGGAGTCAGAGTAGTATCAGAGGGGTTATCTGCATTAGGGATGATTTTAAGGAACCATACTCAATTAAAAGTGTATAAATATTGGTGAATCTTTGATATTCCATTCACAGCGAGATCTGGTAGCAAAGATCAACAAAGATAGGAGGTGAGGCTAGGAGAGCCTCACCTCTCAATGGAGAAACCCAAAAGAATACTCAGACCTAAAACAACACTCATAACCCAAATAGAAAGAGAGAGAGAGAGAGGCACAAGAAATATTGAATACTTCATTAGGAGGCCAGATTCCCTTTTATAACAATTACAAAGAGACCTCATTGATGAGGCCAAAACGAGCACAATAAATGCTGCTTATTATTTATACTAATATCTAATATATCTACTTAATACATTATCGAATACATAATGGGGAGCGTGGGCCTCCCATATTTCCCATTCCTCCCGGTTTAAGTGGAAAGTGTCCCTGCTTTCCTACCTCCTGGTTTAAGTTTGGAAGCCATGCTTGCAAAGAGGAGATTGCAAAGGTAGAACAGGTGCCAAGATTTGTTGCAATTTGATGAAGATCTATATGATGTGTAGATGGTCTAAGATGCGAGCAAGTGGGGGATGCCCATGATGCTTCTGTTGTCATCTTTATTCTAAATAAACTAGAGGGAGAGATCTGTATTGTTTTATATCTGTGAACCTCCTCTCTTGTAAGATGCGAGCAGGTGAGGATGCCCATACAACTATTGTTCGTCATCTTGTTGTGAATAAAATAGAGGGAGAGATCTATATTGTTTTAGATCTGTGAATCTCCTCTCTTGGTGGTGTATATCTGTGCACCCTTGGGGCTAGGAGACCTGTGTATCTACTCACAAATGAACTGATACTGAAACCCTCACAAGGGTGTGATTTGGATTGATACAAAAAGATTTTAGCTACCTCAAACTCCATGAAGGTTTTCTCTGCAAACAAAATTGTGTAGAGTACTGCTGGAGGATTGGGCAAATAGCAAAAATGGAACAAAACTATGCAAAGCGCTGTAGAGTACTACAAAAATGGAACTGAAAGAGAACCCATTGAAATAGAACTAACTGCCAAAAAGTAAAACTGAACTACACAAATATGAAACCAAAGTTGATCTTGCTGAAGAATGCTAAATAGACTTATGAATATTATTGAATATGGCTTTCTCGAGAGTGCTAAATGAACCTCTAAAAATTATTGTTGAATATGCCATGTTGAATATGGCTTGCTGGAGTAGATACTGCACCAAAAGCAGGCTGACTGGATGAACCAAAAAGTTTGTTGTGTTCGACCAAAGTACTTCCAAATGGACTTGATTAAGCAGGACTTGGTGTTCCAATTCTTCCAAATGCAGATGCTCCATTCTGAAGCTTTAGCTTGTCTTCCATGTGTGACTACCTAGGAAATGTCAAGATGAAGGCACCAAGGAGATATGCGAGCCTCCCAGGTAGGATGAGAACATAAATGAAGATATGGAACTCTTACCAGATTTTCCAACTCAGATATAACTTTGCTGTAGTATATCCTATGACTCAATGTCATACAAAGGTACCTCAAGAGGCCCCGTGTATCACCTTCATGACCTCTAAACTGAGTGGATTTGGAATTCTCTGATGACTGGAGGGACGCGATGCCCAAATTTGACATGCAGAATAACAATGTAGCTCCTTTATATTCTTGTCAAAATATGGGTTTGGATTTGGATCACAGTATGCTGGAAGCTTTTTCAAACTTCAAGGGAAGATGACAGAAGATTCTATCCACCCTTTCCAACTACTAAAATCATATTTATCTGAAGCTGTAACATCGATTTGAATGAAATAATAATAACAAGAGCAGAAAGTAAAGCATTCAAGGATATTATTCGAGTCACCAAATAGACCATAATTTGGCCAGATGCTCCAATTTTTCTCCATTTTCAGTATTGAATCCCGGCCGTATGAAACTACTGATTGGAAAAATAAAGGAAATTCTTGATACTTACAGGTCATACAAAAATGAGACGTAGCGATATGCATTTGTATGTACAAATACCACTGGGTTGGATACTGTTGAATGCAAATCACTCTGTATGGATCAATGATGTAACTCACATATTGGAGAGAATGCCCATTGTGAAATCCATTCATAACAATAACCATAACCAGAAGCAGAGGGAAAATACATTTTAAATCTGGATTTTACAACTAAACAATGAGTTTGAGAGGCATGCTTTTACCACTGCTGAAGAGGCAAGATGTAGATACACTGAGCTGCATTCTCACGCTATGTTGAACCTCCAATACCATAACCAGAAATTCCTTAAAAACACCCTCGAAGTCATTGCCATAGTACAACTTGAAAATATTAATGGTAACATAAAGGACCAACAATCCATTTGCAACAAGAAAAAAAGCTTATGAATATTATGTTGAACCAAGAAAGAAAGATATTGTGCTGAAAATTGTGCTGAATATTATGCTGAACCAAGCAAGAAAGCAAAGAACCAAGCAATAAAAATGAGTTTGCTCCATCAGAGATAGCGTTTTGGATCTCTGCACATTTTTTAAGATTGTGGTCATTAATTTCCTCATCTTCTTTGATCAAGTGTTCTGAAGGCACACGATTTCGGCCAATTTCGGCACACGATGGATTTCTTTAATGGGATGAAGGCTAATTCCATAGTGTTCTCAACACCACTATCCTTAACAAAGGACATACACTTTTCTGTGGTGATTTTTCAGTTTGTATCACAGCTGCTCCTAAAACCAGCTTTGGCAACTAAATCAGCAAACTCTTTTGCATTTTGCATAGTTGTAGAGAGAAATACAAATCTATAATTTTTTAGATGCTTCACAAAGTATTCACGAGAGGGTTTTCAGTAAAGGGAGTCTTCAAATATTAGGCACAAAACAATGAAAAATGCCGCTACTTGATTTTGGGGATGAGCAAATAGGTTCTTGAAATAAAATAAAAAAATCATGAATGTGTTTGTGAAAAAAAAATGAGGGAGGAGATGCATGCATCTGGTAGGAGATGCATGCCTCTAGTAGTGATCGGAAGAGATGAATGCGTTGTAGCTTGGGGTTAGGGTAGCTATGAATGGGTGCTACCAAATTTTATGAGAAAGTGTGGATTGGAAGGTAAATGCTGAAGCACGAGTGGTAAATGGTGAAGGCATAGGAGCAATACCTAATTTGGCAAAAGCATGGGATGCCAAATCTCTCCCAGGGCCATCAACTGAACAATGTACGTATGTATCAGTATGCTCAAACTGACTCGTACAAACCAAACCTGTAACATAATACCACTAGATACCACACCAGATCAGATTTTTCATACGGTTCAGTAACTATCTCAAGTGTGAGGGAAGAAAGGCCATACATCTAAGCATCAATGGGATGTATGCAAAATGAATGATGGAGGGTGCAACATGGGTGAAATATGGGTGCATCTACAAAAATGGAGCAGTGATGATGGAAGGTAGGCATAGCAGAAATCAATAGTGATGATGGAGGAGTTAGATTAGTGCAAAATAAGTTAGCAGGAAGTAGGAGCAAGATAGGAATGTGTTGCAGCTGCAACTATTTCCCCAAACTTTCAAATTTTGGACCTCCTTGTTAATTGTTAGCATTACCTAGAATCGTTTGGATCCATGAACTCGTTTTTATTTTGCTATAATTTTGGACTATTTTGAGGTCAACTCTCTTCATCTTTTCGGAAAATTGTTTATGTTTGAAACTACTATGGGTTGTGGAATTTAGAGTTTGTTTTTTCCCTTTGAGTTGCGATTTCTTGCTTTGGTCTCGAAAGCTAATTTCTCATGCTAGCCACTATTTTGAAGGCCATTTAAACAATGTATCGGAGCCATGTTTCCTTAGGAAGCCTCCGTTGCATAAACTGAACGATGATTATTCTGCAGGAGGATCTTGACTTCTTCGATGTCGCGTTGTATCATTTGACTTGTTTATATTATTGGAGGTTGGTCGAAGTTGAGTTGGGGTGTTTGATTTTTGTGAAGCCGCTGTTTTGGAAGTGAGACAAGTTTTTGGACCACTGCGAGACCTTAAGTTCCTCCAAACACTTAGCTTTTTACATTGCTTTTGCACCATAACAAAAGTTATGGTTTGGATCGGAGGCTGTAGTCTATTTATTTTCCACCCTTGCGGCTCCTAAGTGAACTAGGTATCCACCATATAACTGCTCCGCCCACCGATGCTTTGTCTGGTTTTTGCCGTAATGTCTTTTGAATGGGGGGTCTGTAATCTGTTCCTCCTCCGCCCTTGCGGCTGTGTAACGCACTAATTTTCTGACGTTGATGTCTTTCCTCTCACTGACTGGGAACTTTTCTGCCTAGATTTTGGGTTTTATCTCTTCCGACTCCAATAAACTTAATGGTATCGTGGAGCCCATTGCCTGTTTGAGACCTGCTGATGCAGCTATGAGTGAGACTGCCCGGCCGATGTTTTAATGTTTTAAGCCACTGATAAGTTTTTCTCTTCCCATCGTTTTGTGAGTTTTTTAAACCCCTGTGTGGGCGACAGTGGTTTTGGTGCTCGTTAAGGTTTTCATGACGAGAGCGCAATACATGGCCTCTTTTTTGATGACTAGTTGGTTTGTTGATGTATTTTGATTGAAAAGATGTAGTCCTAATTAATGATAAATGTTGTTTAATTGCAGATGGACTCAAGAGACCTTTCTAGATTAATACTGCGAGAAGGCATAGCTGGGAGACAAAGCAACAGAAAGGTGGCTAGGTAGTGTTAGGCAAAGTTCATACTGAAATAAATGGGATCTCAAGGAGGACAAACGAAAGACAAGGCAGAATCGATGGTGACAAAAGCCCAGGCTTGGAAAGATCCATCAGTTACCAAGTGGATCTCATTTTGTTAAATACTCATAAGTTGAAATTTGAAAATGTAACGCATGAAGTGAATCATGAATACTCACGGAAAAGACAAAATGGTGATATTATATGGTTTTGATGAGCCCAAAGGTCACACAGTTGGGGCAGCCCAAGGGGTTGGCTGATTTGGTTTAAATATAGGAAAGTTAGAGTTTACAAGGGATTTTTTCCCACGGAAAAACTTGTCAACTATTGTTTGTAAGAGGAACTACTTTGTTTTACAATAAGAAATTGCAAATTTTGCCTCTTGGAGAAGGTGCTGTGTGGAATGTTCAAACGTGATAAAATGAACAATGTTGAAGGGGAACTATTTCATTTTCGACTGTGTTTTATTAACTGTGAGAGTGTTCTAACTTTCTGAACTTATGTTCTTTCCTGAATGTTCTCTAGTCTATTCTGTGATATTTTCCACTATGAGTAATGGAGGTTTTAACTGTTGATGAGCTATCTTGTCGTGGATATATTTATTCATGCTTATGTGTTTGGTTCTAAGAACAGCTATCTGTGATTTGCCGTAACATGTAAACAGTATTACATTACTCATGAATTAATATCTATCTCTCTAGAGATAGCTTAGTTGGTATTTATTTTCTAGTTGTGTGTGATTTAGATGTGAGAGAGTTTAAGACGAGAGGTAAGAACCTGCACATCAAATTGTGAACACTCCTTGAATTCTCAATCAATATACATGTTAGGTAGGCACTTGCATATCATACTTAAAATATATAAAAAAAACAATACAAAAATATATATGGTGGACTGGGCCGCAACCAGTAAAACCTTTTATTTTTGTTACTTGACCTATGGTAGCCAGACCGCAAATCAAATGAATTCCCTACACCAAACAGTCACGAGCTAGTTGGGAACGTTAACTAGGGAGAATCCCTTGCTGTTGTTTCCTGCGATTTTCCAAGCCTCAACAATTTCTAGTGCTAGAAGGAGGGCCGCTAGTGCATGGCTAGCCGAGGAAACCCGTTTTCCTGAGATCATTCCAACGGTAACAGTTCAGGAGGCAGTTTGTTTTCCAATCCAATTCCTGAAGAGGGGGGTATAGAACATTGTTATTCTGTCGACAACGAAGTTGTAAATGATCTGAGAAGACACACTAGGGAATACGTGAAGAAGATTGGAGGATTGTCGATTATCCCTTTTTTCCTGGAAGAGAATATAAAAGGAAATATCGTCCTATATTGGAAGACTCAGCGCTGGTTGGGGATTTGGAAGAACTTATAGAAACAGCCTTACATGAAGTTGTACATCCTTTGAATCAAGTAGGCTCGGATACTCCTCACAGTTCTCCTGTTCATACTCCTATTATTTCACCCCCTCACTCTCCATCCAGACTGATGGCAGGCATAAACGCAAATCAACCACCCAACCCACCGAATCCACCACCTTCCTAGAAAGCCGGATCACCTTTAAACCTAACACCTCCTTTGCATGATTTACCTCAATATTTTGAAAATATGCTGCCCAAATTTGACCCAAATGAGAAGATGCTAGTAGATGACCGCTTTCAAAGTTTTTATTTGGCAATAGAAGGATTAAGGGCTAGGGAATATGAGGATGTAGTTTGTAAACTTTTCCCACACACCCTTAAAGGAGCTATAGCATCATGGTACTTTGGTTTGCCTGCAAATTCTATCCCTGATTGGGATACCTTCGAGAGGAATTTTATAAGTAAGTATGCAACCCAAAAGACTCATGTAGCTCTCATGAAAGGACTATGCACCTTAAAGAAAGAAAGAAAGGAGAAGGTGCATAGTTTCACCCAAACATTTGTAGCCTATCTTAAGAATTTTTCTGAAGCTGACAAACCTTCAGATAAAGTCCTGATTGAATATTATACCTCAGCTCTAGGACCCAAGTTGGCAATGTTTTCCAAAATGAAGGCCAAGCCTACACTAGCGGAGACCTATGAGGAGGCGGAGAGGGTAGAGGCTGAAAGGGAAAGTATCAAATATTATCCTGAACAGTCAGGAGAAAAAAATGTGGGGAGGAAAGCTTTGTTGTTTACCAAGCGTAAGGAAGAGCAGTCACCATATTTCAAAGGAATGGAAAAAATGATGTAGAAGCTTTCTAATAGAATCATAGACTTGGAAAAGGGAAAGGAAGCCCAAAAATTCTACAAGCCTTATTACAAGAAAAGGGAAGATAACAATCAACCCCAACCCCCTCCGCACAATAATGCATCTATGAATTTAACAGAGGTAGGAATGGACAATTTTTGCACTTTCCACCAACAACCACACTCTGAAAAGAATTGTACTCAATGGATAAACTCAATGAAGTTGGTTATGAATCAGCTGTTGGATTCTAAATTGATAGAAGATAAATATGAAGAAAGGAAAGATAGCAATACATCAACGAAAGAACAAGAGGATGAGACCATGGTTTTACATGACTGTGTTTTGTTGTTTGACGCTGAGGAGGAAAAGGTTTTGAGACACAAGGAAATCCTGGAAAATATGTAACAACAAGAAGCCAAGGGTTGGCTAAAGAAAACAGTCTCATGCTCCCAAAGATTAAAAGACTTCAAAGGAATGTTAAGAAATTTCAAAATAACTCCTCAGCTAATAAAATTCTGGAATTTACCATCACCAGTCAAGGTCCTAGATAGACTAACATGTTCGCCAAGCCCAATGAAGAAAAAATAAATAATGGTAAAACAAATCCCACCAAACCTAAAATGGATTATGACGTTGTGGAAGATATAAAGAAGGTAAGGGCGAATATCTCATTATTTGAAATGTGCAAGGTGTCGCAGCAAAAACAAAAGCTATTTAAAGCACTTGAAGCATCATAGGAGGGGTTTCCCACCAACAATCAGCCCAAGGAAGAAGAAGAAATTGGGGAAGCAAGTATAGGAGGTAAGCCTAAGAGCAAGAATCCACCTTTTCTCCTCACTTTTGAAATTTTTAACCACAATGTACATAATTGCCTGGTAGACTCAGGGGCATTGGTTAACGTCATGCCACTGTCGGTCTGCAAAAAGATAAATGGGTAGCCTAAACCATCCACCTGGAGGGTTGTTCAGTTGGATAGAATGAATGTGAAGGTAATTGGGGATATGGAGGATGTTTTAGTCCACTTATCTTCAAATGATAAGGTAAGCCAATTTATTGATATTGTGGTGGCTGACATACCAGAAGCTTATGGGCTTGTTCTGAGCAGGGATTGGTCGGCAAAGCTAAACGGATATTTTTCCTCAGACTGGTCACATCTGTGGCTACCGTATAAAGGAAGCCCCAATAAAATTAAAATTTTGAGGGAGCCCCACATGAAACACAATGTTACTCAGTTCGAAGAAAATAACGAACCAGTGGATTATGTTTTGGGAAATTACTTTATTGAGTTAGAACCAGGAAATTACCAAGAAAAAGAAGCCAGCGACACATCAAATGCTCAGCTTGATCTCCTTCAGTTTTCACGGGCTGATGAAATCGATTGTAGAATAGTAGACTTAGCAATAGAAGTAGATGTAAATTCCCGCACAGTAGTTAGCGATTTTTGGACACTTTTTTTTTACGGTTCTAAAACATTAGAAAGGTCAGGAGCCGACTGTGTCCTGATTGACTCTAAGAAGAACAAACATTTTCTTTCATGTAGGTTAGAGTTTGAATGTACAAATAACACAACTGAATATGACATGTTGGTTCAAGGTTTAAGGAAAGCAATTGAATTAAAGGCAAATAATCTGAAAGTGTTTGGAGATTCTGAAATAATTGTAAAACAAATTCAGAATCAGATACATTGCATTTCTCCTCATTTAAAAGCTTATCAAAATGAAGTATGGAATTTACTCAAATGTTTTAATGCATTTAACATTGTATCGATTCCAAGACTCAAGAATGGAGCAACTGACTTGTTGGCCACATCAGCTGCGAGGCTTGTGCCCTCTAATAATCGGTGCTCCATTGAATTGCTTTTCAGGCCTTCGGTTCTGGATATGATTGCCAACCTACGAGTGTTCAATGACGATCAATAGATTATATAATGCTTAACTAATGATGAGGCATTCAAAGGGGTGATTATTGATGATGAAGAACATCAGGCCGAGCTGAAATTTGATAATTTCATCCCTAAGGGAGTGAGAAATTTAGAACAGATGTTTGACTTAAATGAAAAATTTAGAAGGCCAGTAAATGTGAAGACTCATAGCTCATCTCTACAGTTCGAATTGATTAATTTGGGGTCTGAGATGAAGCCTAAATATGTGAATCTTGGAAAATGTTGTTCACCAGCTGAAAGAGATAAGTTCATCATTCTTTTCAAACAATACAAAGATGTTTTTTCTTGGACATATGAATATCTGAAGAGATATGACACCAAGATTATCCAGCATGTTATCCCCATCAAATCTGGAGTCATACCTTATCAGTAGCCTTTAAGGAAAATGCATCCAAAATTGGAACCTCTAATCCAGAGTGAAGTTAAGAAATTATTGGATTCTAGAATCATTTTTAAGGTTAGACACCCGAAATGGGTTTCAAATCTGGTACTAGTGAGGAAGAAATCTGGAGAAATCAGGTTATGTGTGGATTTTAGAAACTTAAACCACGCTCCAGCTAAAGACAATTATCCTGTTCCACCCATGGAGCAACTACTGCAAATGGTTTCAAGTTCTGAACTATTCTCTTTATTAGACGTATTTTCAGGCTACAATCAAGTATTAGTAGTCGAAGAAGACAGATTGAAAATAACATTCAGGACTAGGTGGGGAGCTTTCACTTACAAAAGAATGCCCTTTGGACTTATAAATGCTGGAGCTACGTTCTAGAGGGATATGGACATAGATTTCCACGGTTTGATCGGTTGTAGTGCTGTAGCATACCTCGATGACATCACAATATTCTCGAAGAAGAGAGAAGGACACGCGTTTCATCTTAAGCAGATTTTTGAACGCTGCCGAAAATATGGTATCTCTCTAAACCCCAAGAAGTGCATGTTTGCTATTACGGAAGGTAAGTTGTTGGTTCATGTGGTTTCAAAGAAGGGGATCTCCATAGACCCAGAAAGAATCAAAGCCATTGAATAGATTCCCTTTCCCCATAATAAAAAGGGCATGCAATCATTTATGGGGACAATAAACTTTGTGTGAAGGTTTGTGCCAGATTTCGCTCAAATTGTTAAACCTTTGCAGCAAATGGTAAAGCAAAGTGTACAATTCAAGTGGACTGATGTTGAGAAGAACACATTCAGTAAGATTAAAACCATTGTTGAACACGCACCCTCCCTCAAAATCCTAGATTTTGATAAGGATTTTATTCTATACACTTTCGCATCTGATGATTTGCTAGCAGCTGTGCTTACCTAGAAGGAAGATGGGGGAGATGAGTTCCCCATATCATTTATGAGCACTGGTTTGCAAAGGGCCAAATTGAATTACTCGGCTATAGATAAACAATCTTATGTAGTGTTCAATATGTTGAAACAATTTAGGCCCTACATACTAAAGAACCGGACCAAAGTAATTGTCCCACACCCAGCTGTGAGGTCTCTTTTCGTACAAAAGGAGTTAGGAGAAAGAAGGGGCAATTGGGTAATAGCTCTTCAGGAATATGACCTCGAATTCAAAATAGATTCTATAGTTAAAGGGCAAGGGTTGTGCAGACTGATGACTAAAAGTAGAAACAATGAAGAACATGCCTGGGAAGATGAAGTTGAGTTAAATTTCATGGATGTATGTCCTCTTTTCACAGCCCCGGACTCTTGGTATCGAGACCTTGTGCATTACCTTCAGACAGGATCGTTACCAGAACATTGGAATTCTAAGCAAAGAAGAGCACTGCATCTTAAATTAGCCTCATATCAAATTATTGAAGGTATATTATTCAGAAAAAATTACGATGGAGTTCTTCTTAGATTCTTAGAGAAAGAAGATGCGAAGAAGGTAATGAAAAATTTACATGATGCGCCTGCTGGGGGACATTTTTTCGGAGATACTACAGCTCATAAAATTCTCAAAGCCAGATACTATTGGCCCATGCTTTTCAAAGATGCACACACCCATGTCAGAAAGTGCGACATTTGTCAAAGGTGTAGTGGAAGACAAGCTAAAGCAGCAGGATCGTTGAAGCTTGTGATGATATCAGAGCCTTTTGAGCAATGGGGGTTGGATATTATTGGGGAGATAAAGCCGAATTCTTCCCTGCAACACAAGTATATTCTGACAGCAACCAACTACTTCACTCATTGGGTCTAAGCCATTCCATTGCGCAAAATAAATGAGGATGCGGTCATAGACTTCTTGCAAGACCATATTATGACCAGGTTTGGAGTTCCAATTTCTTTAGTTTTTGATAATGCTACTTAATTTTGCTCAATTATATTAACTTCTTTTGCCATAAGAAAGGAATTAAGTTGCATTACTCTACTAATTACTATCCACAGGGAAATGGCTTAGCTGAATCTACAAACAAGAATCTGATTAGGATTTTAAAAAAGATGGTAATAGAAAATCAGAGGAGTTGGCACTCAGCGTTACCAAATGCTCTTTGGGCTGATAGAGTCACCCCCAAGTATTCGATGGGGGTGTCTCTATATACCCTTGTGTATGGTAAATAGGCCATTCTACCCCCCAATATCATTCTACCCTCTTCCATAATAGCTCAGGAATCTAGAGGATCAGATAATGAAGTCTTGCAAATGAGGAAATATAATCTTCTGAAGGTAGAAGAGTATCGATCTAAAGCCAGAGAGCGCTTTAAACAACAACAAGAGGTAGTAAAGAGATGGTTTGATAAACACAAGGCTGGAACAAAAGATTTTTAGGTGGGAGATTTGGTTCTCAAGTGGGACCACCCCCATGATGAGAAAGGAAAACACACGAAATTTCAATAGTTGTGGGTAGGTCCTTTCTATATTGCGGCAAAGCTTAGCCCCTTAACTTATAAATTGCAAGATTTACAGGGGTGGAAAGAGAACTTACCAGTGAATGGTTTAGTTCTCAAACCTTATTTTTCCTGAGTTTTGTTTGTGTTCTTTGATCTTGTATATAAATAATTTGACTTGACCGTGTACTTTGATTTATGTAGTTCTGTTTTTTTTTTGTTTAAATTTTGACTGATTTCAATAAAGGAGGCAAACTCTTGGTTGCCTGGAGAACATCAGAATTTTGGAATGATTAAAGTTCTTGGGTATAAGACTGTGTATTATTGTTTATCTAAAATAATTTCTTCTATTTTAGCAGTTTTCCTGAGTGGCTATGAACACATTGAAGTCCCTCTTAATCCTTGTAAAATAAACCAGAATCAAAAGGTCTGGAATACTATTTTGAGGCTCCATCCATCTCACATTTAAAATGTCCTAAGGAGTGAAAACAAAGGGCCCATGGAGAGGAAGCAGGGTAAACATTATATTATATATAAATGATCCCATGCCAAGAATTGAATGCCAGAAGGCAGATAAGAGTCAAAAGCTCCTATGAAATAATTATGTATCAAAACAAATACTGAACCATATAAGTATTAAATCGCCAAAAGTTCCTCTCCATCCGTGAGATGAAAATTGAATACATCTCTCACACAAAAGGACACTATGGACAAAGGAGCTTGAATCAAAATTCAGAAAGAAAGGCATTCAGGAGGACTCATATGAAAAGGATAAAAGTTCAAAAGCACAAAAGGTCCAAAATGGCATGGGAATGAGGAACAAAGGAATATTTCTGTTTACCATATGCTACAATCCTATGGTGTCCAAGCTGGAATCTACCTGAATATAGAGGTAACAAATAAAATTCATCTTCCTTGCCTCAAAAGAGTTATCTTGACTTGAAAATCCTGGTTTCCACTCTCCTAAATCATACTATCATCAATGATTAAAAGTACATATATTTGCCATTTGAGAAATCCAAATATCTGGAAGAATTCAATAGGTTCGTTTGTTGTTAAACAGTCTGTTACTCAAGAAATAATTGTCCAGAGATCTAGGTCCACCAGGTAGTTTCCAATTGTTGCAGCTGCAACTGTTTCCCCAAATTTTCAAATTTTGGACCCCCTTGTTAATTTTTAGCATTACCTAGAATCGTTTGGATCCATGAACTCATTTTTATTTTGCTATAATTTTGGACTATTTTGAGGTCAACTCTCTTCATGCTTTTCAGAAAATTGCTTATGTTTGAAATTGTTTTGGGTTGCAGAATTTAGAGTTTGGTTTTTGCCCTTTGAGTTGCAATTTCTTGCTTTGTTCTCGGAAGCTTATTTCTCATGCTAGCCACTGTTTCGAAGGCCATTTAAACAACATGTCGGAGCCATGTTTCCTTAGGAAGCCTCCATTGCATAAACTGAACGACGATTATTCTGCAGGAGGATCTTGACTTCTCCAATGTCGTGTCGTATTGTTTGACTTATTTATATTATCAGAGGACTTGGTCGAAGTTGAGTTGGGGTGTTTGATTTTTGTGAAGCTGTTTTTTTGGAAGTAAGACAAGTTTTTGGACCACTGTGAGACATTAATTTGATCCGAACACTTAGCTTTTTACATTTTTTTTGTGCCATAGCAAAAGTTATGGTTTGGATCGAAGGCTGTAGTCTATTTATTTTCTGCCCTTGTAGCTCCCAAGAGAACTAGGTATCTGCCATATAACTGCTCTTCCCATCGATTCTTTGTCTCATTTTTGCCGTAATGTCTTTGGACCGGGGGGTCTATAGTCTATTCCTCCTCTGCCCTTGTGGCTATGTAACGCACTAATTTTCCGACATTGATGTCTTTCTACTCATCGACTGGGAACTTTTCCACCCAGAGTTTGGGTTTTAGCTCTTTCGACTCCAATAAACTTAACGGTCTCATGGAGCTCATTGCCTATTTGACACCCGTTGATGCAGCTATGAGTGAGACTACCCAGCCGATGTTTTAATGTTTTAAGACGTCGATAATTTTTTCTCTTCCCGTCGTTTTGTGAGTTTTTTAAACCCCTGTGTGGGAGACAATGGTTTTGGTGCTTGTTAAGGTTTTCATGATGAGAGCACAGTACAGGGCCTCTTTTTTGATGACTAGTCGATTTGTTGATGTAGTTTGATTGAAAAGATGCAGTCCTAATTATTGATAAGTGTCGTTTAATTGTAGACAGACTCAAGAGACTTTTTCAGATTGCTACTGTGAGAAGGCATAGCTGAGAGACAAAGCAACAGAAAGGTGGTTGGGCAGTGTTAGGTAGAGTTCGTACTGAAATCAATGGTATCTCAAGGAGGAAAAATGAAAGACAAGGCAAAATCGATGGTGACAAAATCCCAGGCTTGGAAAGATCCGTTAGTTACCGAGCGGATCCTGTTTTGTTAAGTACTGATAAGTTGAAATCTGAAAATGTAACGCATGAAGTGAATCATGAGTACTCATAGAAAAGACAAAATGGTAATATTAGATGGTTTTTAGGAGCCCAAAGGTCATGCAGTTGGGGCAGCCCAAGGGGTTGGATGATTTGGTTTAAATATAGGAAAGTTAGAGTTTACAAGGGCTTTTTTCTCGGGCAAAAACTTGTGAACTATTGTTTGTAAGATGAACTACTTCGTTTTACAATAAGAAATTGCAAATTTTTCCTCTTGGAGAAGGTGCTGTGTGGAATGTTCAAACATGATAAAATGAACAATGTTGAAGGGGAACTATTTCATTTTCGACTGTGTTTCATTAACTGTGAGAGTGTTCTAACTTTCTAAACTTATGTTCTTGCTTGAATGTTCTCTAGTATATTCTGTGATATTTTCCACTATGAGTAATGGAGGTTTTAACTGTTGATGAGCTATCTTGTCGTGGATATCTTTATTCATGCTTATGTGTTTGTTTCTAAGAACAACTATCTGTAATTTTCCGTAACATGTGAACAGTATTACATTACTCATGAATTAATATCTAGCTCTCTAGAGATAGCTTAGTTGGTATTTTTTTTCTAGTTGTGTGTGATTTAGATGTGAGAGATTTTAAGACGAGAGGTAAGAACCTGCGCATCACATTGTGAAAAATCCTTACATTCTCAATCAATTTGCATGTTAGGTAGGCACTTGCATATCATAATTAAAATCAAAAAAAGAAAAACAATACAAAAATATATACAGTGGATCCGGCCACAACCGTTAAAACCTTTTATTTTTGTTACTTGACCTACGGTATCCGGACTGCAAACCGGATAGATTCCCTACACCAAACAGTCACAGGCTAGTTGGGAATGTTGACTGGGGAGAATCCCTTGCTATTGTTTCCTGTGATTTTCTAGGCCTCAACAGAATGGTGCAAGGTGATTTTCATTAAATGGGAGGAACAAATTTCAGAGGAATGATGGATTGCATGCAAATTATTGGGTGGACTAACAATTTTGAGGGAGTGAGGTGCAGAAATGGAAGATAAGCATGGATTTAGGTATTGGCAGCCATGAATGTAGTGATGGGTGAATGGAGCTGCCAAAGAGTGAAGTAGGCAGCAGAGATGTAGGGTGGGTAGCAGAAGCGTGCATGAAGGAAGCCAAAAAGTGGAGCAAAATGAGAAAAAAATTTAAATGGTCTAGGAGAGGGTGCAGGAAAGAGGCAAGATAAATTGCAAAGGAAGGAGACGTCAAGAAAGGTGGAACCAGAATGCAGCCATGGGGAGAGACGCGGTGGCAAAGTTAAGCAAAAAAAAACTAAACACATGCAGCATAGAATGTGCGACTAACAGGGAGAGAGAAGAAAATAGAAATTTAGGTACAATTCCCATCAGATACCGGAAGAACAAAAAATAAAAAAAATTAAGCTAGGTCTAGGAGCGAACTGCTCTGATACCAATTGATCTGTCGTTCACAATGAGATCTAGTAGCAAAGATTAGCAAAGATAGGAGGTGAGGCTAGGAGAGCCTCTCCTCTCAATGGAGAAACCCAAAAGAATACTCAGACCTAAAACAACACTCAAAAGCCCAAATAGAAAGAGAGAGGGAGAGGCACAAGAAAGATTGAATACTTCATTAGTAGGCCAGATGCCATTTTTTAACAATTACAAAGAGACCTCATTGATGAGGCCAAAATGAGCACAATAAATGCTGCTCATTATTTATACTAATATCTAATATATCTACTTAATACATTGCCAAATACAAAATGGGCAGCGTCGGCCTCCCATATAGCCCAATCTTACCAATTCTTAAAATGCCAACTATAAAATGTTTGGCAATATTTTTCCAAAAATATTTTAGTTTCCAAGGATTTTATATTGTTTATATAATAATTTGGCTATATTTAGGGTGAAAAAATTTTACCCCATCAAAATTAGGTGAAATAGGGCTTCAAAAAATGCAAAATGGCGAATTTTTTTTTGGAGAAAAACCCCAAAGAATAGCCCATGGGCTAAATTTCACCCCTAAAACTATCCCTAATCTACATGCTATGAATGATGTACAGAGGAATATTAGATTGAGCAACAAAGAAGTTGTTATAAATAAAGGGAGGCTAAACGCAAATCATCCTTCCACCAGTTCATTAAATACATAAAAAGGAAAGGAAATACAAAAAGATTCCATTGTAAATAAAGAAGTTGAGAACGAAATACAAAAAACAAAAGGAATGAAACAAGTAGCACCAATAGATGTAGAAAAAGTTAATTCTAATTTTAATTTGCAGAATGAACTTTCCAAGCTGAAAATCTCTGTTCCTTTTAATGAGTTGTTGAGAAATAATGAGTATAGAGATAGCATAACAAAGATGGTTAGAGGTCAAGGAGAATTTCAGTCTGACATTTTGGAGTTGACAAATGACAATCCTACTATTTCATTTGTGCCAAAAGTTGAAAGTATAGATAATGAAGAAGTTCCTCCTTTTTATTTGAGTTTGAATGTGCATGATATGGTGGTACATAATGTAATGTTAGATTCAGGTGCATCACATAATCTAATGCCAAAGGGAGTAGTTGAAAGTTTGGGACTAGAAGTGACAAGACCTTATCAATATTTGTATTCTTTTGATTCCAGGAAGGTGAAGTGTCTTGGTTTAATTAAGGATATGGTAGTAACTTTGAATAAATTGCCATCTAAAACAATAGTAATGGATGTGGTAGTGGCAGACATTCCACCAAAATTTGTGGTGCTGTTATCAAGGTATTGGACTTCAAAGGTGAAGGGTAGTTTACAAATGGACATGTAATATGCCACTATTCCTATCCAAGATGGGAGTAGGAGGTTGTATAGTGAGAAAATAACTCTTTATGTAGTAATCAGTCAAGATAGACCTGAAATGCATCATATATATGCTGCCGATACTGATTTGGGTTCTTCTTTTTTCTTTAATGATACTGTCTTGTGTGATTTGAAGTCTACGTTGCAAACGAAATCTGAAGAGATTAAAAATGAAGGAATGATAGAACAAAATGCTTTGGAAGAGAAACAAAAAAGAGATGGTTTTTGGACTATGTATTTTGATGGATATGTGGCAAAGGTTGGCACTGGTGCTAGTGTGTACATAATTTCTCCTATCAGGGATTTTAAAGCTTTATCATATAAGTTAACATTTGAATGCACAAATAATGTAGCTTAATATAAAGCTTTGTTACTTGGGTTGCATGCATTGAAAGATCTGGGATCACAGAGGATGAGATTTTTGGGAGATTCAGAGATGGTGATAAATCGGGTGAATGATAGTTATCAAACTAGACATCCTTGGATGAGAGATTATAGAAATGAAGTATGGGATATGATTGGTAAATTTTTTATAGAGCATAAAATTAAGGTGGTTCCTAGATATGAGAATATAGTAGCTAATTCTTTGGCAGTAGCTGCTAGAAAATTCAAACCCCAAGTGTTGGTCAAAAGGAATATCAAGTGGACATTGTAAATAGACCATCTATACCTAATAATTCTAAATATTCGCAGGTGTTTGAGGATGATATGTAGATAAAAAGGTTTTTAGAATTGCTAGGAGAATTTGTAAATACTCATATTGATGCTGAAAATGATAACTATGAGAATTTCCAAGATGTTGAAGAAAGCGAAGAAGAAAAGAGTGGTACTGGAAAATTGAAGGGAACTTTAGGAGGAAAAGATATCATTCAATTGAAAAATAATTTTATACCAAGAGGTTTGATGCCTTTAGAAATTTTTTTTTATCAGAATGATGTTGCTAAAGATCCTAAACTGAAGCCTGCTGATAATGTTGTTGATGGTAGGAATATTGGTACTAAAGAAAATGCAAAGATTGTGAAACTATCTAAAATTTTTCCTGCGAAGGAAAAAGAAGAATATGTGAAATTGATCAAAAGGTATACAGATGTATTTTCCTGGAGTTATGAAGACCTTAAGGAATATGATACTTCAATAATACAACACACTATTCCCATTAAACCTGGAGAAAAACCTTTCAGATAGAAGCTCAGAAGAACAAATCCAAAGTTGTTACCAGTTATTGAGAAGGAAATTAAAAAATTAGTTGATGCCAAAATTATCGTGACTTTAAGATTCTCAAGATGGGTTGCTAATTTACTTCATGTTAGAAAGAGGAATGGAGAAATAAGGATTTGCATAGAATTTAGGAATTTGAACAAGGTCTCTATGAAAGATAATTATCCTTTGCCGAAGATGCATCATATATTGCAGAAAGTGGTTGGAGCATAAAGAATTTCAATGATTGATGGTTTTTCTGGTTATAATCAGATTAAGATGCTACCTGAAGATCAAGAGAAGACTACCTTTACTACACCATGGGACACTTCTATGTATGCAAAGATGCCTTTCGGTTTGATGAATGCAGGGGTTACTTTCCAGCGTGCCATGGATATTGCTTTTGCGGGAGAAATTGGCAAATTTGTAGTAATTTACATGGAAGACATCACAGTTTATTCAAGGTTTGATAGAGAGCATATTCATCATTTGGAAAAAAAATTCATGAAGTGTAGGAAATTTGGTATATCATTAAATCCAAAGAAATCAAATTTCACGCTAGAAGAAGGAAAATTGTTGGGCCACATAATCTCTAAAGATGGAATAAAGATCGATCCTGATAGAGTCAGCATAATCTTGAAGATAGGAGAACCAAGGAATAAAAAGTAAATACAATCATTCTTGGGAGAAGTAATTTTTTTAAGAAGGTTCGTGCCCAGTTTTGCTGAAATATTAATGAATATTACAAATATGTTGAAAAAGGGTCATGAGATAAAATGGATAGCGGAAGCCAGGAGATATTTTAAGGAAATAGAACAAGCTATTTTGGAGGCTCCGGTGTTGGTGAGTCCATATTTCACTAAATATTTTCTAGTATTTTCTTATGCTTCAGAACATACTATTGTTGCAGTTTTGTTATAGAAGATTGATGAGAACATGGAGCAACCCATAGCATTTTTTAGTAAGATGTTGAGGGATGGAGAATTAAAATATGACATCATGGAGAAGAAGGCATATGCTTTGGGTAAAGCATTGAAAGATTTCACGGTGTATATTCTTCACTCACATATAATTGCTCATGTTTCAACTGCTGCAGCAAAAAGGATTCTCACATAACCTGACCCAGAAGGAAGAACGGTGAAATGGATAGTGAAATTACTTGAGTATGACATAGACATTATACCTACCAAGTTGGTTAAATGGCAGGGATTGACAAAAATGATGACAGATTCAAACTGTGAGTCTTTACAGCTCAATTCCTTATCTAGTCAGTCTCATTAGTTAGATAAAGGGGTAGAAGTAATGATTGACTTTGTTGCATCTCCATGGTACTCTGATATTATTCACGTTCTTCAAAATTTACAAGCACCAACAGGATTGAGTAAATCAAGAGCAAGATCGGTGAAGTTGAAAGTTTCTAATTTTTGTATTATAAATCGATATCTTTATTGGAAGGATCCTAGAGGTGTGTTACTCAATTGCCTTTTAGAAAATGAAGCCCAGCATACAGTAAAAGAATTTCATAAAGGAGTTTGTGGAGGACATCATTCTTGGAAGGTGACGGCAAATAAAATCTTGAGAGCAGGTTACTATTGGTCAACATTGTTTTCAGATGTGTACAAAGAAACTAGCATATCGCATAAATGCCATATTTTTTATGGTAAAAGAAAGGTAATTCCCCTTCCTCTAAATCCAATAATAGTAGAAGCTCCTTTTTAGCAATGGGGTTTGGATTTCATTGGAGAAATAAACCCAAATTCTTTAGGATAGCATAAATGAATTTTAATGGACAAAAATTATTTCACAAAATGGATTGAAGCAATTCCCACTAGGAGAGAAACTGAGACAGTAATTATGGATTTTTTTGAAGAAAATATCTTTGTTAGGTCTGGGTGCCCCAGAAGAATAGCGACTGATAATGCAGCAGCCTTTAAATCCAAAAAGATGATTAATTTTTGTCATAAATATCATATCATCTTAAATCATTCAACTTCTTATTATCCACAAGGAAATGGGTTGGCTGAGTCTTCAAATAAGAGCCTGGTCAGGATTATCAAGAATTTGTTAGAAGATAATAAGAGATCTTGGCATACCAAACTTAAATATGCTTTATGGGATGACTATATTAGTACTAAAAGAGCGATTGGAATGTTTCTGTTCCAATTAGTATATGGAACCAAACTTATTTTTCTAGCATCTTTGGGTGTTTCGGTTATGGGATATTTTCAAGAGCAACAGGAAGAGCCAAACCAAATGCAGAGAAGGATAAACCAAACCATTGAGTTAGAAGAGCAAAGGAATAAAGCCTATGATAAAGTGTTGACACACCAGGAAAAAATGAAAAATACTTTTGATAGAAGGGTGAAAGAAGAATAGTTCTAGATTGATGACCTCGTGTTAAAATGGGATGTTCCTAAAGAAGATAAACATGGAAAATTTGATCACATGTGGGTAGGTCCTTATGTTATTGTAGGTCACAGAGGGGAAAAATTCATTTCTTTTGGAATATCCTAATGGGGCTTGTTTGGAGAGTAACCCTGTCAATGGAAGATTTTTGAAGCATTACCTGTCCTAAGGTGGAAGGTAAAGTTGTACCATAGTTTGTAAATATTTTCTTTCTTGAAAGAAGTACAGATGGTGAGCCTAATATTTTTGAATCCTCGAGTGAAGGCCCTAATATTTAGGAGGTAAACCATTTTTCTTTAGAAGAAATATATCAGATAAAAAGTAAAAAGTAAAAAGTTTGGAAGTTTGGATAGAAAGATTAGAAACAGGCACCCGGTCTACGAGTTCTTTTATACCTCACAGGGAGGATATCATCCCCAGTTGGAGCTAGTTGTTAGAACCCCTATTTTGAACAGCTGAGGAAGAAATATGATGGAGGAGTAATAAAAGGATACATGAACTTGGCTAAGTTTAATATTTGGATTCTATTATTAAATTCCAGATAATGGTTAATTTGGCATGCAATCCGATGGTGTAAAGCAATTGAGGTGAAGATATATGGTTTAAAATAGATCCGCTAAATAAAGATGTGCATGAGATAAGGAGAAGTGGATGTGGTTAATGAAGCTTGAATATCAATGGTGAAGGGATGAAGCAAACGAAATCTACAGCTGAGAAATAGTCCACTGAATAAAGATGCACTCATGAAAAGAAAAGGAAGGCTAGCGAAATTTACACAACCAATCTCAATCCAACAGCTTATGTGAAAAGTGAAAACTCATCGACGGTCATTATTGTTTTTGGAGAGTAAAGTTGCGAGATGGTTAAAATGGAAAGGTGGTAGCGAAATGTAAGCCATGTTCCACGTGGCAACTCGAAGTGAATTCCGCAAAGAAAAGCAGTTAAGGAAAAATCGCTTAATGAAGGCTCCGGAATAGACCGTCATATAAAGGTAAAGTTGACTTGGTTTTAAAAAATCATTTTATTTGCATGCTCCAGATGGGTGAAGGAGATAGTTCACCATATTTCTAAAGTCAACCTTACGTATCTACAGTCACAGTAATAGGTAAGCCTTAAAACAATTAAGCTTCATTAAAAGAATTATCACCATTGTTCGTTATGAAAAGGAAATAGGGGTTAGGAGTTTCAAGC
The DNA here is from genome assembly GCA_001517045.1 of Pseudotsuga menziesii. Classification (NCBI taxonomy): domain Eukaryota; kingdom Viridiplantae; phylum Streptophyta; class Pinopsida; order Pinales; family Pinaceae; genus Pseudotsuga; species Pseudotsuga menziesii. The sequence continues at coordinate 229,184 of LPNX010149076.1, forward strand.
AGGGTTTTGGATGAGAGGGAAGAATTTGTTGTTGATAGGGAAAGGAATGTATATGAACCAGTTTTATCAGTTGGAAATGTATCAATCTCTAAGGAGTAGTTGTGGCAGTGTAACTTGCTAGGAAATTATGTTTTGAATATTTGCAGTTCCTTTTAATATTATTTCGCTATTGAGCAAACTTTACCATTTCGAAAATTTGTTGAATGTTGCTCGAACAGTTATTCTCCTTCAGAAAGAGTGGTCATGAGTCACACTACATCCAAAATAATTTGTAGGGTTGATGCAAAAACTATTCATGGAATACTGAATTTACCTAATAGTTTCCCTGATAATTGTGAGTCCTTAAATGAACAATTTTTAGTTGAAATATATAAAAATTGTGAAACCAAAGTTAGATTCCAATTTCTATCTAGCATTCTCAAAGAGGGTCAGTCATTAGAAGGACTTTTTCTGCATTACAATGTTAACATTTTCAAAAAATATGTATAGTTGGTTATGTCCTTGGTCTGTCAAATTTTAGGTTTAGATGATGATATTCATATCAATGAAACTGTTTTAGGTTTTCTATTGAGAATGAGTTCAATTAATCCTGAGTCCCATTTAGTGCATTCTTTTAGTTAGGATGAGTATTTGGATGAAGTTATCCATGTCCAGTTAGTTGAGTTTCCCAAAGTCAAGTTTTTCAAATATCAGTCATACTTATTGAACATGTTGCTATCTTCAAATGTATCATAATTACAATTCCTGTCCACTGATTTTCTCTGCACATCATCCAAAACAAATCAATATGTTTGAGTTTGTAAATACCATTATGGTCGAGATGTACAAGTTGTTGTTTGATGAAGTATTACCAAGGGTCTTAGAAGAAATGAAACTCATGTTGTAGTCATTCTTAGAAGATAGAATAGGATATTGGTTCTTATATAAATATTTTATTGTTTTGAGGGTGTATGGGTTCACTGGGGAACCATAGAAGTTACTAGTTTTTCTGACTCCAATAATTTTTGCACTTGATTTCATGAGGCAGAGATTATGTACAGAAGAGGAGCATTTTGGAGCATTCAAGAAGTCTTCTAATATTAGACTTCCTCTTAAAGTTGGTCCATTTATTTTCAAAAACAAAAGTTTTTCGATGGTTGTATAAAAGTTATTAGAAATTATGGATTTCCAGAAAGAACAAAGAATCAATTATGATCCACATCATATAATTTCTTAGAGGAAGCAATAAAATAAAAGCAAACCATTCGATCATCAGGTTGTTCAAGGTTTAGAGGAAATAGCCAATTTGTCTTGTTTTGAAGAAAGTTTAGGAATTGATGAAAGCATGAGCAATGAGTTGACTGCAGTAGTTCAAGCACTTGATAATCCTAGCATTTTCAATAAGAGAATTCTTTATGAATTTGAGAGTATGGATGTGGATAAAAATAGTTCATATAAAAATATTAAAACACATTTTTAGGATGATCAAGTTTCAGGAGAAATAATTTGATAAGATTCAAAGAAAATAGTTTTGCTCCTGACGAAGTTAGTACAAATGCATTAGTATTTCTTTGGAGGAGAAGGTACTGCAGAGCCCAGTTCAGGTTTCAAATCTAGAGCAGAGTTCATGTCAATTTATGCTGAAAAACAGATGCAGTCATCACAGGAAACCAAAAATCTACCTCCTTGAGTTAGAAGTCTAGTCAATTAGAAGACATCATTGATTTCTACTCGAGATGTGGAGAGGAACACCTTGAAGTTTGATATGGTTAGCGATAAAAAAGTATCTGAGATGGAAGTAAGGTTAGATAAAATTAGTGTCATCGACAAGATACAGCTCCACAAGTAGATGGAAGATATTATTTATTCATATTTATTACATGGTATTATGAAAGTTAACAAATTGCAAGCCCTTGTAGATAAAATGAAAGTCCAATTGAAGCATGAGAAAGTAGAAAATAAAGCAAATATGATCCAAATTAAAAAATTACAAGGAGATGTTATAAGCTTGGGAAGTGAACCAGGAAATGCACAGACCACCAAAAAAATTTTAGAAGAAAAAGACAATACCATCCAGGTATTGAAAAAGAAGCTTAAAATCCCAAATGCTGAACATGCTCAGTCCCTAGATTTATTTATATTGCAAGAAGAAAAAGATAAATTTTACCAAGAAATGATGGACTACAAAGGCAAAGCATTGAAACTACAAGAGGAAAAAACCAGATGGGAAATGGAAAGAGCTGAATTGATGACCCATATTTCAAAGTTAAAAAAGGATCAGAACGATGAAAAGGAAATTATGGAAGAGCTGATGAGCCAGACTCCTGCTGATACAGATTTATCTCTGGTGAATATTGAAAAACCTTTAAGTGAATTTTCAGTTGATGATCTATTAGTGCCTATGTCACAGGTAAGTTTGAAGGATGTGCAGATCAAGGAATTGAAGGGAGAAAATGAGAAGATTAAATAATAATTGGCTAGAATCACTAAAAATAAGAATAAAATATTCAATGATAAAAGGCAATTGTAGAAAAATTTTAATGAGTTGAAGGAAAGAAGTACACGAAAAGCTCCTCTACAAGGAGCTAAGCATATAATTTGGGATACATTATCTATGGAAGTTACTAAGTTTGGGAACTATCTAAATTTTATTGATGATCAAAGTGCATTAGTCAATTTAGCTACTCAAAGACTAAAGTTGGCGAACGAGACCATGGAGAAGAAGCCTTTAAACACAGCTCAAAATGATTTAAATTTTTTGAATTCTCTAACATATCAAAAGTTGTAAGAGATCGGAATTAAGGACATAGTAGCTATTGTACTATGCTCGAAGAAATTTATTACCAAACATCAGCTCATGAAGGTGGTGCAGGATAAAAACAAATGCAATGTCTTCATAGATAAATCATTTCAGGTGTGCTTTTAAGGAGTTATTTGAAGACAGATTCTCTTCTTTCTGGGACGATGAGGGAAGGTTATTTTCTTAGGAGCATAGTCTGTTGGTACAAAACAACATGGACCATTCCAAGTTTCAAGACTTGGTAAAGGATTGACTGGAACAATCATCGTGGAGAAATTGACAGAGGATTTCAAAATATTGCAGAAGTTTTTTATCGTTAGAGGAGGATTTCCCATAGTATCTTATGAGGCCTACGTAGATATTGAAGTATCTATCAGAGAAATAACAGAATATGACATGCCAAGTGTAGAACAGTGGAGGACCGTGTAAAGATTTGGGAAGACCAAGTATATTCTTCATCCTTGAAAATAGGTGTTGCATGTCGTGGAGTTGCTTATTCAAGCCCTGTTGTCACCAAGTTGATTATAATTAAATGATCTATAATTAGAATCAAAGCATGTAGTTTTATTCCTAGTTTTTAGGTATATAGTTACAAAAAACTGTGATTAACAGATTATTCAATTATTGATCTACTTGGGAAGAAGTTATTTGTGTATATATTTGAATTTACTTGATGTATTGGGGGTTGGAACCCATATGTTTGATCGATGTGTTTTTTGAGGACTTATAATTTTTGAAATAACAAAGCTGAAAGTTGGTTGATCATCAGAGATTTCTGTGTCATTTATGTTACAGTCTGTGCCCTTTCTTTCTATTTGGTTGTCTTCTAAGTGCCAACCTTCCATATTTTTTCTTCATATTTGAAACGTAGTATTGAATTGTTTCAGAATTCATACTTGTTATGCTCTGGCTATTGTTTCAGATATTTCATAAATATTTATACTAAAGTTGATATGGAATTCATCTTATGATGCTCTATATTGATGAATTGTTCATGTTTCTTTCTTATTCTCCTAAAATCAATGAATGAGTGTAACTGGATGGTTATCTTTCCTTTGTTGAAATCCCATGTATGAAAGCTTTGTATTATAATTATCTATTTGACTCCATTGCCCAATGGTTATATGTGTTGTTTCAACCATCTACATAATTTTAAAGTATTGATTCCAATATCTTGCCCTATTACATTTATATTTGAGAGATCCCTCTCTGGAAAGAAAAGCCACTTTCTTTCTGAAGTGGTTTTTGTTGTTACCTTTGGGATTTACCTTTTACAACCTGGGTACATTCTGAGTGATAACACACATTTTACATTATAAACACCAAATGTAAGTCAATATCCTCTACGCTATCGCAAGACTAAGGGAGAGTACCGACACCATTTAAGGTGTGGCCCCAAGCATTTCACTATCACTAATTTCCATTCTTACAAGCTAATAAAAAATAGTGAAAGTAAATATACACAGACCGTCCACAAAGGCAGAGGCCACATGAAACCCAAGTTCAATAAACAATAATGCAACATAAATTTATATACAGAGTCCATTCTAATAACGATTGCAATCATAAAAGCAACATGTCTTTTGCAATCCCAATATTTTATTACATTAACATAATTTAATCAACCAAATTGGTCATGGCCTTGCACCATTGCAAGAAATGGTGCTGCCATGGCCTGTTACATCTTTAAAAAAGTAACCAAAATTACATAGAGCCTTCCAAGACATCTAGTTTTTGCCTCACAGCTAAACATCTTAAATAATTACAAGCACCCAAGTCATTATAAACTTAGACCCGAAGCCCAATAGATCCCGATAACTTAAACCTCAACTACGACCAGTTAAAAAACTAGTCTGAAAACCAAGAGGTGGTGAGTATTGACATGTTTAACAAGCTTACTATAATGGCAATGCTAATCCATGACTCGCAGTCATGCTACAAATCATACATCTCCTCATCACCCTATCACCTGCAACCATAGAAGATTCTATGGATAAGAATTATGACACCTGAAGTAAGAAAACAAACAAAAAACAATGCTGTGAAAACAACAAATCCATACCTTAGTTAACCTGGCAGTTGCCTTCAGCCACTGCGCAGAGTTGAGACTAAACAACCAGCAAACAGAGTAAAATGACCTAATCCATTGTGAGTCAAGCCCTAATCTTGGGCTGCCACAAACTCCAAGCCGCTTTAATGGCACCATATTGTGATCCATTCTCAAACTTCCAAACCCCACTCTCCTATAGTTTAGAATCGACCCATTATCAATTGTCTGCATTTTATGCAGGAGCATTAAAACCCCAATGTGTAATGTTTAAACCTTAATATATATTCACCACCCCAAACTATAATGCAGGGTATAAAGTATTATATGCATCGTGTACAACAAGCTCTAAGCCTTAAACCATTGTTTATCATTTTTTCTAGGCAATAATCTTAGAACCATGGCATATGAAATATGCCATGGTAAACTTGTTTTCATAAAGTCAAAGATTTCGTCTTTAACCAAGGTTTGTAAACCTGCCAAGAATAATAGAACATAGGTTAATACTTTTAACAAAAGAAACATGAAATACAAATAGGTTAAGATATTAACTGTTGATTCATAACTTATAATGAATAATAAGCGTCACTTAGATAATCCATATAGGTCTTAAAAGGAATAATCATGGTAATTTCCTTGTCACTAAAACAAGTCTGTACAGAGCAATAAGAATAATCGGTAGGTGTCACTAGCTATGAGTGTAAGTACACCTTGCATGTAAACAAGTTAAGGGATCCTCAGTTCAAACTAAGCTAAGTAAGCCCTCCAGACAAGTAGAAAATTTACCTCTCAGTCAGTTAAATGGGAGCACTAGTTCCGCCACTACGCCCACTTTGGTTCCAAGAACAAAGTTAAGTTATAACATGTAAATAATATGTAAACGCATGTCGAAAGTAAAGAAGTACATAATCAAAGTAGTTACACATACACAACATAGTATAAAGATGAAAATAACTTAGTAATCACATTTATGACACCATAATGTAAAACACATTAAAAATCATAACTCGAAGTAAGAAATTAAAAACATAAGAACAACTTACGATGAAACAGTGGTACACTTAGTGTACGTTATTATATGCAAGTTCAATAATCTCCAGCATAGGAAGTTTTACTATCCTAATAATGTTTTTTTTTCAATTTTTGGGGACATTACAAGTGGTATCAGAGCCCATTTTCAATACTAAGAGACCTATGGGCACACCAAGAATTCACTACAAAGAAAATAAAGTATGTTATTAAATTTTGTCACTAACAGAAATTTTCTTGTTGTTAATTTTTTTTGAAATTACAAGAATTTTTACAGAACAATTGAGATTATGAACACTGAGGAAGATAATAGCCATCAAGGAAATATGAACACCCCCACCCCAGAAGTAGAACTGGTAGTGGAATGGAATTCGAATATTCTTAAGATCATACACAGTCTTCAATAAGAATTGCATAGTTTTAGAGAAGATAGTCTAAACAAAAGGAAAGAAAAACAATATATTAATGAAGCATTACTGAGAAATATGACAGGAGGAATCATGCAGGGAAATCCTACTAATTCCACAAACATATCCAAAATAGAACCTTACTGTAAATGGGCCAGCAGCCCAAGAGAAGAAGAAAAAGAGGAATGTACCCCTGAATTACTGAAGGGAGATCATCACAACCCGTCCAGCGATGAATCTCTTTCTCCTCGCATAAAGAAGCGAATAAGTGGCGAGAGTCTTCAGGGGTAATTTAGAAAAATAAGAGCCCCGACCTATGAAGGTGAACTAAACAATGGGGAGAAAGCTGAAAAGTTGTTGCTGGGTATGAGCAAATATTTTCAAGTTCATAACTACTCAAGTGAGATATTGGCTCGTCTTTCCAACTATAATTTAAATGGCAAGGAAGCAAGATGGTGGAGGGATTTGAAACACACCAAGAAAGATGAGCTAAGAGAATTGCGTTGGGATAACTTCCGAAAAATATTCCAAGAGAAATATATGTCGAAAAGGTTCTTTGACCGAAAGGTGAAAGAGTTCCACGAGCTATGTATGGGGTCCATGACTATGGACACTTTTATTAACATATTTCTAGATATGTTACATTATGTACCATACATTAAGGATGAAAAGGTAAAGATCCAACATTTTTTAGGATGTCTCCTTCCGAAGTTTCGGGAAAGGATTGAATTTGACATGCCCAAAAATTTGGATACCACACTTCACAAGGCCAGACTCTGTTATGAGCATGGGAAGCCACGACAAGAGAACATGAATTGAAACAGGAAAAATTTCAGAACTTTTCTAATCACCGCAAACCTGGGTTTAACCCATAGCCATACAGAAAGCAGAATACCAACTTTTTAGCAAATAAGAACTTCAACAAATCTAGTACAAAGCCATATGTACTAGATCCTAATGGTAACAAGCCAGTAGCAAGTGGTGCCAATTCTAATCCATTACAAATCAAGTGAAAAAAATGCATCGGGCCTCATTATGCTCGAGATTGTAAGAAAAGGAATGGTGGGGTCTTGCACAACTTACAACAAGAACGAACTATAGAAGACATAGCTAGAACACCGTGGATTTATGCATCATTGGATGGATGACGGGAAGATCATAAAGCTACAATGGTTGATATAGAAGGTAATATCTTGAACACTTCTATTTCAGTACTTATTTATCCTGGTGCTTGCTGGAGCTATGTCTTGCCTAAACTTGTTGATGTATGCAAACTAGAAAAAGTAAAGCATGATAAAACTTCGCTGGTAGAGTTAACCACTGGTACAAAATGAAAAGTTTCAGAAATAGTTAAATATTGTGAAGTAAACTTGAATGGTTTTCCTACAAAGGTAAAACTGAACATCCTACCCTTAGGATCGTATGATATACTTCTTAGCATGGACTAGTTGGAACAACACCATGTCATGCTCGATTGCTTACACAAGTCAATCTTGTGTATTTATAGCCAAGGGAACCAAGTTAAGGTTCAGGGCCTTCCAAAGAATGTTTTCGTAAGGAAAATATCTTCCTTGCAAGCGAAGAAATGCCTTAGGAAAGGTTCCAAGTTGTTTTCAGTAAACATCCAAGACATAGAGTCAGAAAAAGAATAGCGCATAGAATAATTTCCCATTCTTGAATAATTCAAGGATGTGTTTCTGTAGGAAATCCCCAGATTACCTCCAAAATGAGACTTAGACTTTTCCATCGAACTGACACCAGGATCAATTCCATCTTCCAAAGCCCCTTACTGCATTAGTGCACCATAATTGTTGGAACTCAAAATGTAGTTGCAGGAGTTGATAGAGAAAGGGTATATCCGACCCATTGTGTCCCCTTGGGGAGCACCAATACTATTCGTAAAGAAAAAATATGTTACAATGCGGATGTGAATCGATTACCATCATTTGAAAAAAATGACTATCAAGGACTAATACCCACTCCCTGGGATTGATGCCTTGTTCGATAAGGTGGGAGGAGCCAAAATATTTTCAAATATCGACCTACGTTCTGGGTACCATCAGGTATAGATTCATGAAGAGGATATTCATGAAATTGCCTTTCGTACGAGGTACAAGAACTATGAGTTTGTAGTGATGTCATTCAGGTTGACCATTACACTCACAAACTTTATGTGTATGATGAAAAACATATTCAGTAAATATCTGGATAATTTTATTCTAGTATTTATAGATGACATCCTATTTTATTCCAAGAATAAAGAGGAACACGAACAACACCTTCGCACAGTACTATGAGTGTTGCGAGAACACCAACTTTATGCTAAATTTAGTAAATGTGATTTTTACAAACTACAAATATAGTACTTATGTCATATTATCTTTGAGACATGGATAACTATGGACCCAAAAAAGATTAGAGACATAAATAATTGGACTACCCCTACCAGTGTCATTGACATTAGGTCCTTTTTGGGATTAGCCAGATATTATCGAATGTTCATTGAGAACTTCTCGAGAATCACTTGCCCCATGACTGCTTTGCAAAAGAAAGAAAATAAGTTATTATGAACTACCAAGTGGGAAGAAAGTTTTCAAAATCTTAAACATCTTTTGATGACCGCACTGATACTACAAATTGCAGATTTCGACAGGGATTTTGTTGTTTGCACAGATGCAAGCAAGGAAGTACTTGGAGGACTCCTCTTGTAGAATGATCATGTGATCTATTATGAATCACGGATGATAAAAGAGCATGACTAGAACTACCCCATGCATGATCTTGAGTTAGTGGCCATCATCCCCACTTTGAAGAGGTTGAAACACTACCTCATGGGAAGGAAATTCCTTTTGAAGATAGACAGTATGAGTATAAAATATTTATTCGATCAACCGGATATGAATGCAAGGAAATCCCGTTGTTTGGATTTCTTTAGTGAGTACCATTTCGAGCTAAAGCATATTAATGCCAAAGAGAACAAGGTTGGCGATGCTTTGAGCCAACAAAATCATATGATATATGAGGTGACTTTCAGTCAAAATGATGCAAATTTTGATGAGAAGATTAGAAGGGCCAAAAAACTTGACCCTTTCTATGTATAAATCCTCAACAAAGTCCAAGAGGATAGGTTGTTTCAACAAAAAAAGAATACAAGGTAAACGAATCCAGACTGCTATGGTCGAAGGATAGATTGTACATTCCAGAAGGAGGGGACATTCAGTCCAAAGTCCTCATGGAATTTTATCGAGCACCCTAGTTGGGGCACCCGGGATATCAAAAGACGATATCTTTTGGAGGAGCTAGTCGGTGAGCTGACTAATCAGAGATTAGGTCGGCCGCATAAGTCCTGTCAGTTGAACAAACCGACAGGTAGTTACTTGTAACCATTTGTAATCATATATATTAGGCTGTTGAGCCAGATGAGAGCTTGGTTTAGTTTTTGTATATGTATGGACCCTCATGTAATGCTATAATATAATCTGTTACTTCATTACCTATTCTTGTCTCTTGTGTCTGTTATGATTATATGTTTCTATGTGTATTATTGGTAACCTTATGTGATCTATGAGATTACAACATTGGATCCATTGCCAGTAGTACATATACGGACGTAATGATCATAAGCAGATGATATCAGAGAAAGAGATTAAGAATTGATGGGAGTGTAAGATAGAAAGTTATTTGCAGAACTACCCAAGGAGAAACAGATTTACCATTACTCACGCAAAGGATAAATTCTTCATTAAAACACATGAGAATTTTGTAGAGTCGGTACCTCAGCTTTTGAAAAAACTTATGGATGAAAAATATGGAAGAAACTAAAGACCAAGAGTTACTAGAGAAACTGATTCGAGGCAGACAAACAAACTTATCGGAGTGGTTTGAAAATATCACAGATGAATTCTACAAAGAATTTATACAGACCTCACGGAGCAGTTCCTTTGCTCCTTACCAACCCTTTTATTCAAATTCCTAATCGAAAAGGGAGTGGGCCATATCATAGAGCCTCATCCATCATTACACAAGCCACAACCAAATTCTAATTGGGCGAAGAAATTGGGTAACACTTTAGGCATACCCTTCCAACTGAAGTATCCACTTTCTCTACCTGACACATGAAGGAGCACCCCCCTGCCAAACATAACTTTACAAGAAACAGAACAATCAGACTCACAAACACATCAGTGTAGCTAGACATCGACATAATAATTCGACCCAAACTGACTACTATTAGGAGAAGAAGCAACAAACAAAACGACCGACAAGAAAGAAAGTTTCGTCGACTACAGCTGTGAGAAACAAGATACGTCGAATATCTCACTACCCCCACCACCTCCCCCACCACCACCACCTCCCGAAGGAGACAATGACACTGACATGGGTCATGAATAAGAACATATCCCCCTCTATTAGGGTGATGAAGACACTAGATGATAATGGTTCATCTATGAGTCAATATGGGAGGCAAATCAAGTTACGGTCGAAGAATGACAGATGCCACAGTTCGCTAGCGCTTTATGAAAAAGAGCACTGACTTGGTATATGAATTATATTAAGATAACTCCCCAAGCATCCAAAGCTAACATTAAAGCACAATTCTTATGTTTCTTTAAAACACCAGATACAAAACATCTGGTAGCCAAAAAGTTGAAAACAACATCTCAGAAACTAGCAGAGTCTGTCCGGGAATATGACAAGCGATGGAAAGACCTACTCAACCAACTAGACTATGTAATTGATGAACAATTATTAGTTTAGTGGTTTCTTGTAGGTCTATCACGGAAAATCTAGCAGCACATAATCTTGGCGATGTTTAAAACATATGAAGACACACTTACCAAAGCTTTGCAAGTAGAGATGGATGAATATTTCCTAGCATATCACATCGATACCATGCTAGAAGAATAGCTAGAAATCATGTAGAAATCATTGAAAGAGCTAAACCTCAAAAATCAGGATGTCTGGTGCACAAAGTGCTCCACGGTCGGACACGCTAAAGATAACTGTCGACAAGACATAAGTCAGCAGGACGTTCATTTTGTTCATACGAAATGCTTCTGTGACATTTGTTAAGAACAAGAAGGCCATACAATGAAATATTTCCCATATAACATGAAAAGGACCTGCGACTAAGAGGTAGTGAGTTCAGTATATCGAGCCAAATAGATGATGAAGTAAATGATGATGATAATTTAGTAATCCGTTGACCACAAGAAAGAAATTGGGTAACACTTTAGGCATACCCTTCCACTTTCTCTACCCGACACATGAAGGAGCACCCCCCTGACAAAAACAACTTTACAAGAAACAGAGCAATCAGAATCACAAATAGATCATTGTAGCTAGACATTGACATAATAATTTGACCCAAACCGAATACTATTAGGAGAAGAAGCAACAAAAAAAATGACCGACGAGAACGAAATTTTCATTGACTACAGCTGTGAGAAACAAGATACATCGAATATCCCATCACCCCCACCACCACCACTGATCCGACAGATTACTCCTCTTCAAAGTTACACTGATCCAAGGTAAAGGAATATGGTACAATGGTTCAAAGAAGCGGCGGATGAAAAATTGGACAGAAAAAATATAAGGATCGGAGGTCGGAAGAAGATTTCCTTCCGCAACATTGAAGCTCACAAGAGCTTCTTCCTTCCTCAACATTGGAGCTTACACGAGCTTCTTCCTTCCGTAACATCGGAGCGATATCAGAACGGGAGCCACAATGGTGGAGATACAAAGGATATCACAGTCCGTGATGGGCACAATCTTAATCAAAAGAATAATGATTTTGGAAGCCACAACGGTGGAAGCCCAAGACTTACAGAGCGGCGCAAACAACGACGCGATGTTTGAAAAGTCAAGGCAAAAATCAGGAGACTTTGCCATCTGCCATCTGCAATTGCGGAAACTAAAGTAACAATACGTTCTGACTCGATCACATATGGTTCCTCTTTGGCATAGGTTTGTTATATACATATAATGTTATCATGGAGGTCAGATCCTTGGCATGGCAAGAACATCCCTCATGCGGAACATTATGATGTGGCAGGATATTTCATCATGTGTACCGCTTATTTGCAACAGTTTGGCGAATTTTTTCTTGGTAGTTACAATATTCGATCTGTCGCCATAGTTGAGATGATGCTGAAAGGCATATGAACAGCCTGATGCAATGGTTTCGGGAATGTGAAAATAGCCTGTTATGATAAATGAGTTGGCATTTGGCAGAAGGATGTGAACAGTCGCATTTTCTTTTACGTTTTGGATCCTTTGTAATGGCAAAGATGAGATATAAAGGAGAGTAACCAGGGATGGTTTTGGGGGGGGAGAGAAAAAAACAGTTCGTTCAGAATGCAGTACATCATTTCTCAGTTATGCGAAGCTTGGAGAGTTCATTGTAAAGGATTCGATGCTGTTACTGTGGAAGTCGACATTCTCTGTCATACTTTGGCTTTCTTTTCCTTACGAAGGCTTCTTGTAATTTTCAGAGAAAGGTCTTAAAGAATTTGTACAGCATTCTATTTACAGTTGCTGAAGTTGTTTTCAGAACCATTTTGTACCATTTTAAGATATTAATTGGATCGGTACCGATTGGAGAGGGACCCGGAGACGTAGCCCAGTGAAGGGGGTGAAATTCGTTATCAAATTCTATTTTGTGACTCTCTGTTTCTATGTTTTCTTCTTTGCATCTGTTTGTTAGTGTTGTTTTCCATTCTGAGCATTTAATTTCTGTTAATGCCGCCCCATTAATTAACCTGTTGCACGCATTCTTTTACAACAAACTTTTAATGCACTCAAGTTGAGGTCCTACGGATCATATTTTGGTATCAAAGCTGGTTGACTATTGTGCAAGTTTGTGAATGCTTACCAGGTCCAGGTTAAAGCTTGGTGAAGAATAATTAGTTGAAGGATATCCTGAGATTGGCTCAACGAGAAAATTCTCAAGAACCATGTCTTCTCCACGAGGGGAAGAAGAAGGACGTACAGAATTGGAAAAACCTGTTATCTCTGAAACTGAGTTTTTGGAGGATTTTATGAGCATGAAATCCATGATGGAAATTCTACTCGATGAGCGAGTAGAAAGGAAGAATAAATAAGGATATTCATCTAGAGATGCAGAAGTGAAGCCAGAAGAAAAGGGTAAAGGAGTAGGAGGTGATGGTGATCCCCCTGAAACTTAGCAAACTTTCTTTTCTTCTCATACTTCTCATTGAAATAATGCAAGTCCTAATATGCCTTATTTCAAATTGGATGTAAAATTTGAATTACCTATTTATAATGGAGATTTAGATGCTAAAAAATTAGACAATTGCATCAAGCAGCTTGAAGTATATTGCAAGGTGTAGGGCATTAATGATGACCCTTCCAGAATTCAATTGGCCACTTTGAGGATGAGTGGAATGGCTCTTAATTGGTGGGAGAGCAAGATTCAGCAAGATCTTCGAAAGAATGGTAAAATTATTTCAGTTTGGAATGAATTCATCGAAGAATTAAGAAAGCAATAGAAGTGCACTGTTTAATGTTTGTGTCATTGCAAATCACACAAAGATTGATACATTGTTTGATAGTGGTTCACAAGTAAATATGATATCTGAAGAAGTGGTTAAGAAATTGCATTTAGTTAGTATGCCTCATGAAAAACCCTATCCTCTTGGTTGGGTTACTAATGATACACGGTTGCAAGTTACAAAGAAATGTGTATTGAAGTTTGCAATTACTGGAAAGTTCATAGATGAGGTAGAACTAGATGTAGTACCACTTGACATTTGTGGAATTGTACTTGGGAGTACATATTTGTATGACCGGAAAGCGGTCTTTTATAGAGAGCAGAATAAGTATCATCTTTTTAAAGATGGTGTGGAATATATTGTACGAGCACATAAGACAAAAACAAACCCAGAAATAGTTTCTGTAGGACAAATGAAGAGGCTAGTAAATGCTAGTAAGAATTTTCTGTTAATGATGGTTAAGATGAAAAATGAAGAGATCTCTAAATCTTTTGAGGGATGTGATCCTAAACAAAAATCTGCACTGATTGAAATTATTTTTGAGTATGATGATGTGTTTCAATATTCGAAAGGGTTACCACCAAAGAGGGAGATCCAGCATGAGATACATTTGCAGTGGGATGTGCCACTCCCGAAGATACCCATGTACCGGATGTCTGTAATGTAGAATGAGGAGATCAAGAAACAGGTTTAGGAGCTAACTGAGAAGGGGGTCATCCAGCTGAGCACTTCTCCTTGCGGCTCTCCTATAGTCTTGGTTCTGAAGGAGGATGGGTCTTGGAGGATGTGTATCGACTATAGGGCCCTTAACAAAATCACCATTAAAAACATGTATCCTCTTCCTCGCATTGATGATTTGCTTGATCAATTGAAACATGCAACTTACTTTACAAAATTGGATCTGCGTAGTGGGTATCATCAAATCCTTGTTGCTGAGAATGATGCTTGGAAAACAACGTTTAAAACAAAACAGGGTTTTTATGAATGGCTTGTGATGCCTTTTGCGCTTTGTAACACACCTGCTACTTTCATGTGGGTCATGAATGATGTATTTAATTCATTCATTGATAATTTTGTAATTGTATATCTAGATGATATCCTTGTGTTTAGAAAAACTTGGGAAGAGCACATTGTACATGTGAAGAAAGTTTTAGATGTACTGAGGAAGGAAAGGCTTTATGTAGAAATGTCTAAATGTGAGTTTGCTAAAACTTCTTTAGTATATCTGGGCCATATTATTGGTGGAGGCCATCTGCGAGTGGACCCAGCCAAGGTTGCTGTAATTGTAAATTGGCCACGGCCTAACACCGTTACTAAAATCAGAAGATTTTTGGGTGCGGTTCAGTATTGGAGGAAATTCATTTATGGGTTTTCTTCCATTGCTGCTCCATTACATGCGCTGACCAGCATTAAAGAAATTTTCTAGTGGGGAGGCAAGCATCAGAGAGCCTTCGACACTTTAAAGGAAAAGATTAGCATAGCACCAGTTTTGACATTTCCGGATTTGCAGTAGCCATTTGAGATCGAAACCGATGCTTGCGGGTTTGCCATGGGAGACGTTTTGATGCAAGGAAGGAAGCCAGTCTGTTACCATTCAGAAACATTCTCTACTGCGGTAAGTAACTATCCAACCTATGTCAAAGAATTGTATGCTTTAGTACAGAGTGTGAAGAAGTGGAAACATTATATCATGGGAAAAGAGACAGTTATACATACTGATCATCAACCACTTCAATATTTACAATCTCAAACTAAAATACAACAAAGTAGGAATTTAAGATGGATGGGATTCTTACAATAGTTTCATCTCGTAATTAAGTACAAAAAGGGAATTCATAATAAGGTAGCAGACATGTTATCAAGGCCTCCTACAAATGCTTCAATCATTCTTCAGAACAGTTCATTAACACATGAAAGTTATATTGAACAGTATGCAAAAGATAAGGATCTTAAGAAAGTATATGCATCACTAATACATGGTAAATAGGAAGAGAACTAGTATGTGCATAATCAACTCTTGTATCATCTTGGTAAACTTTGTATTCCAAAGAAAGAAAGAGTGCATGAGATTTGAGAAGCACATAGTTCATTGATTACAGGACATTTTGGTGTAAGTAAAACACTGTCATTATTGCAGAATCACTGTTATTGGCCTCATATGCAAGAAACTGTAGCTAAATATATAAGAGGTTGTGTTATGTGTGCAACAAGTAAGCCTAGCAATAGGAAATTGGGTCTGTACACACCTCTTCCAATTTCTTCTCGTCCTTGGGAAAGCATTTCTATGCATTTCATAGGGGGACTACCTATGTCTAGAAAAGGGCATGATTACCTATATGTTGTTGTGGATAGGTTCAGAAAAATGTGTATCTTAATGCCATGTAACAAGCAGATCACTGCTGAACAAACAGATCACCTATTCTTTTAGAATGTTTGGGTACATTTTGGGTTGCCTGTGTCTATTATATTTGATCGAGATTCTCGGTTCTTGGGAGAATTCTGGTCAACTCTATGGGAGCTTATGGATACTAAACTTAAGAAGAGTACATCTTTTCATCCACAAACCGATGGACAAACAGAGGTAGTGAACAGAACAGTGGTTCAGCTGCTCAGAGGATATTGTAGTAAACATCTTAAACTTTGGGATGAGTAGTTGCAGTATATACAAAATGCTTACAATCATGTAGTTCATTCTTCCACGAAAAGATCTCCTTTTGAAACTTGTTTTGGTTATCTGCCAAAAACACCCATGGACTTCTCTTTTGGCAAAGATGTAGTGGATGGACATCCTAATGTAGATAAAGCTTTAAAGTTCATTCAGAGGATCCAAGCAGTGCAACAGGCAGTTCAAAAATAGTTGGAGAATAGCCAGGCAAAGTACAAGGCCAGGCATGACAAGCATCGAATTGATCATCAATTTCAGGTTGGTGACCGAGTTTGGTTACACATCACCAAAGAAAGAATAAAAGGTGAAGGTAAAAATATTAAGCCTATTAGGTATGGTCCTTTTGATATCTTGGAAAAGATCAGTACTAATGCTTTTCGCTTGAATTTACCTCCATACATGCAAATTTATTTAGTTGTCAATGTTGAGAATCTTAAATTGTATGAGCCTCATATGATCATGGATGAGGAAACTAACGTACAGATTCATTCAATTATGGCACCTGAATACATGAATGAGTTGCAGGATGATGTTATTCTTGACATAAATGTAAGGACTTCATGCAAGGGGAATGTTGAGTACCTTTGAGTAGGGCTGAAAGGCATGCATCCTCGCAAAGCAAGGTGGATGGAGATTGGAAAAGTGAGGTAGTTGTACCCTCACTTACTTGTAGAATAATTCAGGATTTTGGTGGTCCAAAAGCTCTCCAATGGGGAGGAATGATCCGGTGGATTACTCCTCTTCAAATTTACACTGATCCAAGATAAAGGAATATGGTACAATGGTTCAAAGAAGCGGCGGATGAAAGTACGGACAGCAAAAATATAAGGATCGGAGGTCGAAAGAAGATTTCCTTCCACAACATCAGAGCTCACAAGAGATTCTTCCGTCCGCAACATTGGAGCTCACAAGAGTTTCTTCCTTCCGCAACATCGGAGATCACAAGAGCTTCTTCCTTCCGCAACATCGGAGCGATATCGAAACAGGAGCCGCAACGGCGAAGATACAAAGGATATCGCAGTCCACGACGGGCAAAATCTTGATCGGATGAATAACGCTTTCGGAAACCGCAACAACAGAAGCCGAAGACTTACGGAGTGGCGCAAACAATGACGCGAGATTTGAAAAGTCAAGGTGAAAATCAGGAGACTTTTCCATCTGCCATCCGCAACTACGGAAACTAAAGTAACAATACGTTTTGACTTGATCACATATGGTTCCGCTTTGGCATAGCTCTATTATATACATATAACATTATCACGGAGGTCAGATCCTTGGCATGGCGGGAACATCCCTCATGCGGAACATTATGATGTGGCAGGATATTTCATCATGTTTACCGCTTATTTGTAACAGTTTGGCTAAGTTTTTATTGGCAGTTATAATATTCGATCCGCCGCCACAGTTGAGATGACACTGAAAGGCATATGAACAGCCTAATACAACGGTTTCGAGAATGTGAAAACAGCCTGTTATGATAAATGAGTTGGCATTTGGCAGAAGGATGTGAACAATCGCATTTTATTTTACGTTTTGGCTCCTTTGTAATGGCAAAGATGAGATATAAAGGAGAGGAACCAGGGATGGTTTCGGGGGGGGAGAGAAAAAAATAGTTCATTTAGAACATAGTACATCATTTCTCAGTTATGCAAAGCTTGGAGAGTTTGCTGTGAAGGATTTTGATGCTGTTACTGTGGAAGTCGACATTCTCTGTCATACTTTGGCTTTCTTTTCCTTACAAAGGATGCTTGTAATTTTCAGAGAAAGGTCTTAAAGACTTTGTACAGCATTCTATTTACAGTTGTTGAAGTTGTTTCCAGAACCATTTTGTACCATTTTAAGAGATTAATTGGATCGGTACCCATTGGAGAGGGACCTGGAGACGTAGCCTAGTGAAGGGGGTGAACTCCGTTATCAACTTCTATTTTGTGACTCTGTGTTTCTGTGTTTTCTTCTTTGTATCTGTTAATCAGTGTTGTTTTCCATTCTGAGCATTTAATTTCTGTTAATGCTGCCCCATTAATTAACCTGTTGCATGCATTCTTTTACAACAAACTTTTAATGCACTCAAGTTGAGGTCCTACGGATCAACCACCTCCCAAAGGAGACAATGACACTGACATGGGTCACGAATAAGAACATATACCCCTCTATTAGGGTGATGAAGACCCTAGATGATAATGGTTTATTTGTGAGTCAATATGGGAGGCAAATCAATTTACGGTCGAAGAACGACAGATGCCACAGTTCGCTAGTGCTTTACAAAAAAGAGCACTGACTAGGTATATGAATTATATCGAGAGAACTCCCCAAGCATCCAAAGATAAATTTAAAGCACAATTCTTATGTTTCTTTAAAACACCAGATACAAAACATCTGGCAGCCAAAAAGTTGAAAACAACATCTCAGAAACTAGTAGAGCCCATCTGGGAATATGATAAGCGATGGAAAGACCTACTCAACCAACTAGACTATGTAATTGACGAACAATTATTAATTCAATGGTTTCTTGTAGGTCTATCACAGAATATCTAGCAGCACATAAGCTTGGAAACATTTAAAACATATGAAGACATACTTACCAAAGCTCTGCAAGTAGAGATGGATGAATATTTCCCAGCATATCATGTCGATACTAGGATAGAAGAACAACTAGAAATCATGTGGAAATCATTGAAAGAGCTAAACCTCAAAAATTAGGATGTCTGGTGCACAAAGTGCTCCACAGCGGAACATGCTAAAGATAACTGTTGATAAGACATAAGTCAGCAGGTCATTGCTTTTGTTCATACGAAATGATTCTACGACATTTGTCAAGAACATGAAGGCCATACAATTAAATATTTCCCATATAACATGAAAAATGGCAAAGCATCGTGGTGTGCAATCTGTGAGGTGAAAATTCACGCAACTGCCGATTACCATTTAAACTTGAAGAATTGACAAAACTATCAAGCAGTCTACCAAATGAACGCAGTCGCATAGAACAATGATAACGTTTCAAGAATAAATGATCAAAATGAACCAAATAATCAAAGAAATGAAGGTCGTCGATATGAGCACTGGTTCGACAACCGTCGTGGAGGGTTTGGAGGTTGAGGATGATTTTCTAGAAATCGCGACAATTGACCATGACGACTGTAAAATACCTCTTATACTTCAAATTCCATTATGGTAAAAGGGGGTGCCGATACTACAAAACGAGTTAATCATGTTAGCGGTAGATTTTTTTTTTCATGGCACTTCATATGAAACATGTCCAATCGAATTTGATAATGATGCAACCACGTGCATTGTAAACATTCATTCAAGAATTTTCCTTAATGTAAATCCCCTAAGAGATTTATATTCATAACCGCAAGCATTGCATCATCATAGTGCCTTGAAAATGTCTTACTATGCATACAATATAACATTAAGATAACAATAACATTCTTTGACCATCCTTTACACTACCACAGTCTTTTGGAAAACAGGATCATACTTGCAGACATAACATGAAGAAAATGAAACATTTAGACACAACATACAGAGACACCCATATTCAAGCGAAGATAACAACATGAGGCATAAACATGAAAGAGACACCGAAGTACGTGGTTCACCCCAAGCTCAGGGTTACGTCCACCAAACGGTCACATCATGCGACATTTATTTTATTAAAAAGGTTACAAATCTGCAACGACATCATTGCCATACTTTCCTTCAATTTTTTTACACGGACTCTCTCACTTGAGAATATATAATCTATTCATTACAAAGATCAAACTACAACATGAATTTCATAAAATTAGAATAAGTTCCGTTTAGTTTCCTAACAACATTTAGTCATCCAATCCTCCTTTTACTGAAATATGCTGGGTCACATAATCATAACAAATGATTAATATTTCCGTCAAGGGACCTAATCACTGAATTCACTCAATGACTACTTGTAAGTTAGGATTTTATATTTCTCTTCAAAAATGGATTTTCAAAAACTGTACAGAAACAATTACACTGCTAGAATATAGTAAATCCGATAGTTGGATATTATGTTAACATACTATAAGGAAAACAGGAACGCATTCCCTCGCAAGTACCTACTATAATCACACACACATAAGGTATATTTACAGTAAATGGCAAGCTTGGGGTTTAAGCAAGAGGATGTTGGAATGAAGCTGTAATCCTTTCAGTCACACACATAGAAAACATCTCAGATCGCAGGCATACCAAACATTGGTAAATGCAACAAACAATCAGCATTTAAATCTATTCACAAATAATACACATGTAGACGTTAGTAGCCCACAACATTAAATGTTTATACCTATTTTTGTTAGACCCAAATCCAAGCGTAGGAGACATTCATTATTTTTGTTGGGTTCAATCTCACGCCCACACACCGGGACATCCTATCGATGCCATTATAGTATCTAGAACCCACAATGTTAATAAGTGATGCATTCGGTTTCCTTAAATCACAAAGATAATTCCCCTATCGTTAGTGCAGAGATGAACTCCTATGGAAAACATAGAGGTAAAATACTCATGAATTCATAGAGCTAGAACTCTTCATGAAATATCAGAGATAAACGCTTCATGAATCACAGATAAAAACCATTCATGAAGTCGCAGAGATAGACTCTTCATGAAATTGCATATAAAAAACCCTTCATGAAGTCGCAAAGATATATTCTTCATGAAATCACAGATAAAAAACCCTTCATGAAGTCACAGAGATAGACTCTTTATGAAATTGCAGAGCTCAGATCCATCAAATCACAGAGCTACCTCTCCATAAAATCGTAGAGCTCATAACCTTAAATCGCAGAGCCACCTCTCCATAAAATTGCAACAAAAGGTATAGAATGATGACAGCATTGTTTTTTGACATCGAATCCATATACTGCTCCAGAATGCATAGAAATCCAAAGCTCATGGCTTATGAAGCATGCACATAGCCATTTCTCATACAAACACAGAGAGAGTAAGCTCATCCCAAAAAGCCGAACTCCCATCTCATGGAAAAAAAACATATCAAGTGAAGCTCCCAGTCTTCCCATTTAAAGGATCTTTCCATCGAATTTCTAGGTAGTTGCACCTCCACGTTTTTTATCTTTTTTAATGCCCTTGGAACATGCATGGCATCGCTTTCATTGTTAAAGGAATATTTTCCCTAATTTTTCCTGCAGAGAGATTTCCAAATCCCTATCTGATAGCCTGAAATTTTGGACAACAACTCTTTCCTTATGGTATACCATGCTCTGCACATTTATTTAAATTCCGTATTCCTCATGAATAAATTCCCCTTCCCCTATTGTGAGTATATTCCTCTTTAATCCAAGAAGTATTTTCTTCTTATTATTTTTATCAGGGACATTTTTTTTTGCTTACTCATTATGAAACACTCCATATAATAAAACTACCATCGAAATAGAGACACACACACACACACACACACACACACACACATATATATATATGTAAAACCCTATTTATACTGTATGAGAATTTATTTATCCCTTAGATGCTAGTTCACATATTTTTATGGAGAGAAATTCCTATGGCTTGGGGTACCACAATAGACAGCTTGACTCCAGAAATCAATCCTTTCCAATATGCAATAGAAAGTAAATGTCTAACACTAAAGGATCATACCTCGGACCTTATTCTGGACGGTTGAAGTAGATCCCCGTTGAGCTTTCCAACTTCAGCTTGAATTGATAGATTACTTCGTCAACAACAAGTAAACAATACAAGCATTCTATATATCATGGTGTTAGATCTATTCTAGAATATATAATCAATAATGTATAAGCATTTGACATAATCCAATGGATAAAATATTCATTCAAGCACACATTATTGAACAAGAAAATATATTTCTATTAATATAAATCAGAGATTACAAGATACAACCTCTGACGGCATGTCTGCAAACTGGAGAAACTGAATCCCCCACTTGGGCCTCCACCACCTCAATCCTCCATCTCTCGATAACAAGCTCACAAGCAAAAGGAAAGCTTGGGAAGAACACACTAGTGCTCCAAGGGACAAAGGGATGCAGACTCAAGCATAAGTTCCAGCAACAATGGAATATAGTTTCTTTGCTCTCAATTCTCTCATATGCCTTCAATGTACCATAGAGTTCCTTATATAGCTTTTCAAAGGGGTAATGAAAGGTTGAATCTGACAGATTTCAAGGCATAGGGAAGGCCAAGAGTCAAGTGAGTTAGATCCATGTCAAGGAAAAATCCAAAAGGATTTGGATTTTGTACACATTCCAATGTACGTGGTTTTAGTGGTGAAACCCATGTATATACGAACTTATAGGTTTATAACGTGGTTTTAGTGGTGAAACCCGCGTTTATACGCACTTATACGTATCATTTTTCACATGTTTTTAGGGACGTCAAGGAAACATCAAAGGAAAAAAAATGGTCCATGGGGTCTAAGGAGTCTACAGCGGGACAGGGGAAGGCCATACAAAGTGTGATTCACCTAGAGTGGTGAAATCAGCTATAACAGATGCCCCCTAATGTGTGAGGTCAGAGGGGTCATACAATGGCTGAAATACATTATAAGTCCATCCCAAAAGTGGAGTGATGAAGGATCCCAAATGGAATACCAGCCATCAAATCAGCATAGTAAAATAATACAACTCTGCATATAACTACAAATACATATTGTAGTTCCAGATACATAAGAGTACAATGGCCATGAATAGGCATGATACAAGATATCGCATAAGTGGTCATCGCCACATATAATATACATAGATCAGAATCTCCATGATGAAGATATACAAAGGACCATGATCTCCATAATGGCTGAACATATATAATAGATCAAGATCTCCATAATGACTGGAAATGTCTGACATATACTGGAATCAAGTCATGAGAGATGAAATCTCATGAACACTGGCACGATTAAGGAGGTAGCATATAAGAGATGCCACCAATCTAGAAAGTCTTCTACACAAACCGCTACGAGTACATGTCCTACTATGAAAATAGAGGTGTCGAGGTCGAACATAGTAGTCCATTGTCTGATTACCGGTCATTAATGTATACCGTTAACAGACGCGAGATCACCCACTAATAATGAAAATGGGAATCAAGGTACTAGAGTGCAAACTAACAAGTGTGAATAAATGTGTTGAGGTTGAACACTTGAGAGGATCCATCGATCAGGGGACATTGGTGTATTCCCAAAGACTGTCGATGGCAAGAGAACCTACCATTGATGATTGCAAGTCTGAAGGCACTCAAAATGACATTAGATTCCAATCCCAGAATAAATGATCTGAAGTCGATGGGGTGAAATCCGCTGGAAGGAGGGCATTAAGGCATCCCCCATAATCCAACACGAGGTACTCAGCAAAGATATATAATGTGGAAGGACTCAATCATAAGGTGCATGAACCAGTAACTGTACCGGGAATGGTCGACATGCAAAGTCAAGATAACCGAGGAATGGTCGACTCGGGCTTCAACTTCCTTTTAACAAGAGCATAACGATGTATGGTGACTGAATGAAGGTAGCATAGACTCAATATACAAACTGGGACATCTTTGTGAGACAGGAGGCATCGACAGAGGCTCCATAGGGACTGGAAGCTTAACCAGTCAGTGGAGATAAACTCAAATAAACGAGTACAGCTCCTAAAGTCAAACTATAACCCAACCAATGGATGTGATATATAGTTCTCTGTTCGAAGGCAACATGACTCGATAACTGCCACAGATAACATCTTTCCTTGTCCATCTTTTTGGTTTTTTTATTTTTTTGGACATTTCTAGTTATTTAAAAAGCTTGAAAAAAGAATAAAATATATTTATAGTTACACACTAGGAGGATACAAGTGTCATAAGGGAAAACAAACTAGGTCCAAGCAGTGGAACATACCTATGCTCAATGCAAGGATACATGTGTAGGATATTAACACTCGAGGGAAAATCCCCTCTCGGTAAAATGGAAACAAGTTCCAAAGGATATAAAATATGGCTCTGCATGGCTAGACATGAGACAAGCTCGGGCTATATGGCTGAATACGCAATGTCAGGGGAGCCGGCACAAAGCTCAATGAAGCAGGAAAAGCTCATGATAATGCATTCACAACTTGACATGAGGGAGTCCTGAGGGAAATAGGCCAGCAAAATATCAAGAGGAGTGTGAGGCTCTTATGAAATGTCATGGCGGTACTATACAATGGACTCCCACACCCTAAAGGAGAAAATGTTGGCATGGGAACCAAATGCAAATAAGGTGCTAACAAGGGTACCCATGTAAGGTGAAGCTCTACCATTCATATCATGCCACTTCTAAAGCAACAAGAAGGTTCCATGACATAATAGAGTGGGTTCGTACCTAAGGTCATGATGAGATGGTCATAAGGTTATGCAAAATGCAAATGGTGATGAAACCTAACCTATATGTCAGTTTATACATGATACCTGAGATTGGCATGAATGGGTCAATCCAACGGCTAAAACGACACTGAAAAAGGTCTTCTACATAATGAATTATGTCAAAAACGGTCCAAAATGGTTAGAAAATGTCGAAACTATAGGAAAGGGGGTAAAAATTTTCAAATATTTGAAAATTTTCTATAAATAGTAAACAATTCAAAATATTATAAAACATTTGAAACTTTTACCCATTTGAGCTCAGATTTTCAACAACGAATTCCAAGAGATCCAGCCGACGGAATTCACTACCGTTTCTTCCAGGTATTTACCCATGCTCTTCTCTTTCATTTTAATGCAATTTTTGTGAAATTCCATGGTCAATTAAGATTTCTACGAAAAACTAAAATGGGTGTTGCGGCCCATGTGGAAATCAAGGGTTTTTCCGCGTATAGGGATGGATATACGCAGAAAATGCCCCCAAACCTGCATACATATGTAGTTGTTTTGAAAACAGTCACATATGAGGCTCCGCATAAGGTTTTTTGAATAATCTAATGGGAAAATTTGCAATTTCTTGTGCAGGATGGTCCTAGAGTGGAGAGACCGTGAACATGGTGAGGTAGAGGATGCAGTAAGGCCCGATCTAATGGCTCAACAAGCTCTACGTGCATGCAGACTCTACAAGTTTTGGTGTATTGGTGGTTTGAGGGCCAAACCAAGACTATTACAGATGCTGGTGGATTACTGGAATCCAGACTCAGAGTCCTTCCATATAGATGGGATGTCCCTCACTATAGAGGTGGAGGACATATACTTCATTGCAGGTATTTCTAGATGAGGGGAAGTAGTGTACCTTCATTCTCGTGGTGGGCTATGAGGTGGCTTGAATATCAACGAGTACATTGCGGTGTACTACTATCTAGACATAGAGAAGGTGGGGAGTCAGGTCCCTACCAATGCTATACAAGTGTTGGGCCTAAAGGCCATACTATTGACATTGGGCAAGATACCAGGCTTGGCATCACTCCACCAGGCCTTGTGGCCTCTGATGTTTTATGTAGCGGAGTGCATGAGACCCACGATTTACGACTGGAGCACTACACTACTGAGCAACATGAAACATCAGATCAGTGAGTGTAAGGTAGGTAGAGTGTGAAACTTCGGGTTCAGCAGTATTTTGAGCACGTTTTTCTTCGAGCATTTTCCGGGATTGAGCGCCAGAGTGGACATTCCTCTTCACGGGGTTCGAGATCCGGCCCAATGGCATTGGGCAGATGCTATGCACAGACTGGGGGGTGGTAGGGTGGCCAACCCATATCCAGCAGATTTCTTTCCATGGTGGAAATGATAGATAGTTTCCATCGATGACTACCCCTATGCAGGGATAGATTTTCGAGGGGACCCGGATGTGCCGCTACCACCAAGATCGGCATATGGCGATATAGGTAACGAATATCGACCCTCTCTTTTTAAAATTTTTTGGGTTATTTAATTTTTTTGTGTTTTTTGGATTATATGGAATCAAAAAGACATATTTTTGGGTGACAATACATAGTGACATCTACCATTTATGTGCAGATGTGGGACCACGGCGGCCAAAAGGCCTCCCTTGTCATAGACGGAGGGGAAGAGGAGATTATATCACAGGTGTGGATGCGGATCGGATGCTTCAGAGAATTCATACCAATTTTGTGAGACTGACACATAGGGTTCCCATGGCGCAAGTTGAGGACTTTCTTGAGGCTATGCAGTGGCAGGTGGTGGGGGTACCACATGCATGGGTGCGATTATTTCGACGGCTAGATAGAGCCGTAGTGACCTTCCATGATCACAACCCTCCTCCTCCTCCACAGGATTAGACACCTGGGAGTGTATACATTTTGTACTACCGTGTATTATATGTTGGTGGCTTGAGAGCCACAATTTTGTGTCATGACACTATGTATTATCACATTTTGGTTTCTATATATAAAATTTTTATGGTGATCGATTTATTTATTTACAAGTGCAAAAATTGTGTTTGTGATTAATTTACTGTGAACGAAACAAATGCCAATCTAACACGTAGTTAGCATATGAGTCAGCAACTTGATTATTATTTCTTAGAATATGTATATATGTTATATTGTCAAATTGTCATTCTAACAATCTCACACGTAAGAATCTTCTCAATAACGTCAGATCTCTAACATGGTACAAACCATTAATCTGTGACACTACTAACTCTGAATCAAGACGTACCTCAAGAGAGGGAACACCATGTGAAATGACATCCCATAGAAGCTCAATAACGACACTATATTCAGCAACATTGTTGGAAGATGGCTGTAGACATACGGCTCCTGAAGACAATACCTGACCCATAGGAGTATAAATCACCCAAGAAGTAGAGGCTGGGTGTTGAGTGTACGGCTCACACCATCCATTAATCCTATGTAGGTGGAATATTCCATTGACATCTGCCAAAAGAAACGAAAACTCATCACAAACCCAATCACAATAAGAAAAAGACCTAACTATGAAAAACTGTACAATAATATACAATAAGAAGCCTTGGCTGAAGATCATGCATAGTATTTCTTGAGATAGATCCCATTTCTAGGCTCTCCCAAGGCCATTCCTTTGTAATCCACTAACTCATATGCACCCTTCTCTAACACACGCTTGACCATGTAAGGACCCCACCACATAGGATTAAATTTCCCTGCCCCCAAGGGTTCTTTCGGTTGATCCCACAAAAGGACCAAGTCTCCTTCACTAAACCTCCTTGGATGGATAGAATTATCCTACTAGACCTTTATGCGATGTTTATTGACTTCTAGAGCCACCAAGGCATCCCGATGCTGCTCATCAAGTTTCTCAAGGTGAACCAAACACTCCTCCAATGGTGAAGTGTCTGGTAAGAGTGCTACAACTAGCTTCAAAGAAGGAATCTCACATTCAACTGGAAATATTGACTCCACTCCATGTACAAGTTGATATGGAGAAAAACCAGTGGCAGTCTTAACAGCGATTCGATATGCCCACAAAGCATGATATAACATGATGTGCCAATTATTCTTTCTTTGTGCAATGGTTCGTTGGAGAATGGATTTGAGTGATTTATTCACTGCCTCTACCTGTCCATTCGCTTGAGGGTAGTAAGAAGAGGAATGCTCTTGCTTATACCCTAACTTCGATGCCAAATATTCCATCATACGGTTCTAAAAGTGTCAGCCATGGTTAATGACAAGCTCTTTCAGAATCCCGAACTGAGTAATAATTTGGTTGAATACAAAGTGAGCAGTTGTCTCACCGTTTGATTTTACTGTAGGCATATTCTCATCCCATTTCATGAAGTAATCAATAGCCACTATAATATGATGGTTCCCACCAGTTGAAACTGGGTTGCAATCCATAAAATTGAGCCCCCACTTAGTGAAGGGACCGACAGTGATAATGGGATGTAACAGGGCAGGTTTCGAGCGCATATTATGTGTGAACACCTGGCAAGGGTGGAACCTCTTGACTGCATCGACACAATCTTTAAATATTGATGGCCAAAAATAACCTGCTCTTAAAATATTTTGAGCTGTAGAAATCCCAGATAAATGACCACCACACGCCCCTCTGTGGAAATCATTCAGCACAACCTCGGCCTCTTCATGAGTTAAACAATGTCATAAAATGGAATCTACCCCAATGCGGTACAAAGTGTTATCCACTATGAGGTAGTTCTTAGAGACGTGACGTAATCGTCATCTTTTTCTCGTGAGAGGTGGGTAGGGGTCTTCAATGTTTGTAAATATATTATGATATCCCCATACCATGGGTCTAAAGTTGATATTAATAATATGTGTTTGTTGACAAACGTATCTTCACAAACCAACTCCTCAGCCTCGCTCAGGAAATTCGATATAAGCTCTGCAAAAATTAAAGACTTCTTCAATTTTACCAAAACAAACTCGAGATCGAATTCTTGTAGAATGACAATCCATTTATTATATTTTCCCCCAATCATCCTTCGGGTGACGACGAATTGAAATGGATTGACATGGGATATAACCAAGGTCTGGCAAAGGAGAATATAATGTCTCAATTGCTGAACCACATGTACGGTTGCTAAAGCAAGCTTCTCGACATGAGAATAACGAATCTTTGTGTCAATAAGGTTCTGGTTCAAATAATATATGACATGCTCTTGGAGCTCCTCATCCTCTTGAACCAAAACCATACTAATCATCTCTAATGACGTGGCCACATATAATAGAAAATCACGGCTATAGTCCAGGGGACTAATCACTGGGGCCGATACTAGGGCTCGCTTGAGTGCATTAAAGGACTCCTGGGCTCGCTCATCCCAATAAAAGGGGGTGTCCTTCTTTAAGAGACGCATGAAGGCTCTAGTCAAATTGGAAAATTTGACAACAAATCTTCATCAGAAGTTTTTCATGCCTTGCAAACACTGAAGATGACGAATATTATTTGGCGGAGACAGCTAAAGTATTGCCTCAACCTTCAAAGGGTCAACTCTTATACCCTCTTTAGAGACGATGAATCCTAACAAATGACCTGACTTCACAAAAAAGATGCACTTATGAGGATATAATCTAACCGAATAGTGCCAGCATCTTTTGAATACCAATATCAAGTGATAGGAATGACACATTCTCATACAAGAATGAGCAGCAAGGTCATCCAAAAATACTTCGATAATTGACTTGAGATCATGGAAGATCAAGGTCATTTCCTGCTGAAACGTAGCTCCAGCGTTTTTAAGGCCGAAAGGCATTTTTCGATATGTAAACATTCCCCAAGAACAAATAAATGCAGTGTTATGTTGGTCCTCAGGTTTAATCTGTATCTGATTATATCCAGAAAATCCATCCACGAAGGAAAAAACCTCGCTACCCACACACTCATCCAAAATCTGATCAATAAATGGTGTGGGGAAATTGTCCTTAGGACAGGCACGATTCAAATTGTGGAAATCAGTACATATGCATATCACTCGCTGCTTCTTATCCACCGAAACGGGGTTTGAAACCCACTCCATCAAGGGAATGGGATAGATGAAACCAACTTTCAACAGCTTCTCTATCTCCTCCTTAATGGCGGGTGCTTTCCTCAGATTCACCGCACGCAACCATTGTCAAACAGGCTTATCGTTGGGGTAAGTCTTAATCTCGTGGTTAACAATACGAGGGTCAATACCTGGCATCTCATCATAATACCAAGAAAAAATATCACCGAATTCCTTAAATAGCTCAGTGTATTCTAGAATCTCAGCATGGGAACATTCTGCCCCAATATAGACATTCTCTATCGTGCTAGGATTGGAAGAGATGTTGATAGGAATCATTGAAGATATATTCACCATGTTTCCATCAGCCATCGGACTAGGAGAGTGTAATGGAACCATAGTACTACCAACTCTCTGACTAAGAACTTCCCTAAAATCCTCACGCTCCAAGCGGTCAATATTGGGAAGAAAGTACGATCTATGATGGAGTTCCTCCCATGGTAGCTCAACTCCCAACATATCCTCAATAATCGCTTCATCTAAAGGGAAAACCATATCAAGGCAGTCGTGTGTGTGAGAAGACTGTACTGTCCATTCCGGCAGCACATAAGGGTCCTCCTCTTCCATCTGTGAAGAGGAAGGACTAGGATGTGCAACACACTCAATATTAGCTTGATAAGCTATCATAGTTGCAGGAAACGGCACGTTCGTCACGACGGTATCACTCGAAGTACTCAGTGTAGGAAGAATCCAAGGATCTTCCATATGACTCGTGTGAAAAGACACTGATCTTGTAGATGTCGAAGCCTCATCGGAACTAGATCCTCTCATAAGGATCGGTGCAGGAAAACTAAAGATTCCCATGAGGGAAGGAACATTCCTACACACACAATCCTAGTTGCTGGCTGAGAGTGTTCAATGATCGGGATTGAATATCCTGAAGATGTGGTAACAGACGAATTCTTGAATGTCGTTTGATCAATCTTTATGATCTTCCTGTTATGTGGAAATCATACAATGTGAAACAGGGAAGAAGCAACGGCTTGCATACTATACATCCAGTTCCTACCCATCAAGATATTGTAGTCAAGGGGCACATCAACCACCTCGACCTCTATCGCAATGGTCTTTCCTCCCAAACAGACTTTAAGGGAAGGAAGGATGCCGTGCGGCCTAAAATATCTCCCATCGAACATAGTTAACATGGCCACTGATTTAGACAGCTCAGGGGAACCCAGACCCTTCCACCAAGATAAAGACATCACAGAAGCATCAACGCCTTTGTCAATCACAGTGCACTTGATGATCATATTAAGACATTCTACTTGAATCAAAAGAGACACATAGTAAGGAAAGTGAGGCTGAAGTCCTGCGGTTTCAAATTTGATCACGGAGGAAGAATCATCATCATTCACACCAAGGGAAGAAATCAATTCCTTCCTTTGCGATGGACAACTTTGAAGCACTTCCAATGCAGACATCACACAAGGAGTGTGGCCCAAATCCTCAACAACTGAATAGTTCTGGGAAGATCGAGCATTTGGATTATGTTCTGAATGCTTAAGGACTCCCTTAGGAATGTGAGGTACAATTTCAGGTTTATCCATAGGTTTCTCAATACGCAAAGGGGACCCTGGTGGATCAGGCTCTTTTCCTGAACTGGGTTGTGATGAACCATAATCTTTTGCATGGTTCATAACTTTCGCAGCACGTACCTTGTTAATGCAACCATGACCACTACCCTCTGGCGGATCTTGATCACCACCATACTGGTCATGGGACCTCGAGTTCATATTTTGATTATGTGTTAAACGGTTAGTTAGCACATTTGATCCCTACGACAAGAATTTCAAGGCTTCCTCGATACGAGGGCACAAGTAAGTGAGGCGATCGTCCTTACATAAATTGCAAGGGAACTTAGCCTTACATTTATCTTGCTTGTCCCCCCCAACATTTCGGCCATTATTGTCATTACTATTAGCATTCTCATTCTTATTCCCACCCTTATGATTATTTTTACCCCTTTTTATATTCCGTCTAGGCTGTTGGTTACCCTTCTAGTTCGACGATTGCACAGAAAGTACACTCACCATTTGGGCGGGTTGAGACGAAGCCGTAGCTTGTCCTAAAGTAGATTGGTTGATTGAAAATTGACTAACTTGTTTTGCAAATGAATCCATAGGTTTTGCACTTGCACAACCCACAATTCCATCAGCATGTGGTCCAGGTTTGACTTTGAGGTCGAAATTGGAACGCGGAGCACTGGGAATAATCTCATATAACAAATCGGACTGAGCATAGATCAAGTCCAGTTCCGGCGCCCTAAAAATTGCTTGTTCCTCATTATGCACTCCAGATGTGGAAACAACCTTCACTATATATGGCAATAACGACTTGAGGAACCACTCGAGGAGGAACTCTGACGGTATAAAGGCTTTAATTAACCTCTTCCGTCTACACCACACTTGAATATGATCAAAGATATGTGTGGCTTTATCTTGTCAAAATGTTGACGAGAGTTCAGTACCAAAGTAATAATGCATAGGTAGCTGGAAGTGGTTAAGAAAAGTCATCGCAAGGTCGTCGAACAAAGAGAAAGCTCCCCTAGGTAGCTCTATATACCATTTTGCGGCAGGCCCTATAAGGGTGCATTGAAATAGCCTCAAACAAATGGAGTCTTGATGTAAGTAATTCAAGGAGCACCATAGGTGAAACATAGTAACGTGTTCATTCGAATCCTCTCCCAGTTTTCCCTCGAACTTAAGTATGTCCAAAGGAAGCTTGGTAGGGACAGCTGGCCAAGTCAGGTCATGAGCTAGAGCATTGTTCATTAATCTCGACAAGTCAGGAAGATTGAGCGTTGCGAGGAAAGGGATCCTAGGATGATGAGGTTGATGGACCTCTCCCTGATTCATATAGGTCTGATTACCACCATGACCTTGGCCATAGTACCCTCCTCCCATATGACCCATATAGGGTGGCGTGGAAACACCATAGTGTGGTGGACCTTGACTAGTAGGAGCTATGAAGCCGTAATTAGGAGAGTAAGTAGGTTGTTGATACCCACCCACATAAGGTGAAGAACCCTGTCCATACTGTGTCGCATAATAGGGTCCAAAAATCATCGCATGCGATGTCCCATGGGACACTTTGTAAGTAGGAACATACATTCTGGAAGTAGGAATATACATTCTCGAAGTAGGGATGTGACCTCTAGAAGTATGAGCATGACCTCCTGAAATGACAGGCGGTACATGAAGTTGAGACACAACCAGAACCGGATAAGACAATAAGGACCACATAAGAGGTTATTGACAAGACAATAAGGAACTTAAAGTAAGGAACTTAAAGTTCATTGACAAGACAATAAGGACTTAAGGATCAAGTTAAGGATCATGAATTTCAAGTTAAGGAACTTAAAGTGCATTGACTTCAGGACTTATTGATCATTAAGACTTAAAGTTAAGGACTTAAAGACTTAATGATGAAGAAGTTTCTTGAAGTTAAGGATCATCAAGTTGACTTAAATATGACTTAAGGATCAAGTTAAGGAACTTAAAGTGAATTGACTTAAGGACTTAAAGATGAAGAAGTTTATTGTTTATTTGTTGATTTAAGGATCGATTAAGTATAGCACCCCTTCCTAAAACTTATCTTAGCTTTTTTCATTTTAGGACAATAAATTGAGGAATAACCTTACCTTATAATTATCTTTATCTCTTTAAGGGAAACAAAAATAGGACCTTACAACCTTAAAAATAAGGGGAAATTAGGTCATTTATTCTTGTGTAATTACATATATGTTGAATACCTTTTTCTCTGATAAACCCCCCTAAGATTTAAGAAAGACTAGTGCAATTAAAGTGATTCATTCCTAAAATTTATGCTTCCTGCCCTTAAGACTGTTCATAACCATTGACCAACTCAAAAACTATGATCCTCACCCAACAGGTAACCCCGACAATGTATTACCAACGATCAGCGCTGACCAATCTCTCATCTCTTACAATCAGGTAGGTCTTGGGATTTTTAAAGCCTCATTATTACTGGGGGCATATTCCGGATCATCACTCGTCATTCTTGAATCTGATTTATAAATCCCTCGCCTTGGGTTATTAGTAAGACAAGCTGGACATATTTTTGTGTATGGCTATTTGAGTGTGTAAGCTTGACAACTTTGTAATGGCTAAACTATGTGAAGAAGATGTGAGAGGCCACCATGGAACTCAAGAGTGGCATCGAAGATATTGAGAGGCCTCGATAGAACTCAAGATAGGCATTATATTGGGTACTAAGAGGCCACCATAGAACTCAAGAGTGGCATCAGAAGTAAGCTAGACGACTTTGTGTTCTAAAATGGGTTCAAAGAGGCATCCTTTGAAGGTGCCATGTCTGGTTTAAGAAAGTGAAGTTTTTTTACGGGTAAAATGAGTTTTGAGAGGGGATCAGGTCTGGTCTGGGTCCCTCTTTATGCCTGGGAGTAAGAGTATAAAGGGGATTTACAAGGGGGGTGGTTTTTAAGAGGATACCATTCATTGTACTTCAAACTGTTGAGAAACAACCCCAAGAGCTATGGAGTGGGGGATAAAAAAGAAGTGTAGGAGGAGTGTAGAAAGGAGCAAGTGGATAAGTCGACTTGAATGAGGACCAACTTAGTCAATCAGTTGACTAAGTCGATGAGACGACTTAGTTGATAAAGTTGGTTGAATGACTAAACTAAATAAATTAGATCGGCCATCTAAAGTCGCATCGGTTCACCGAACCGACGGGTAGTTATTTGGTAACCATCTGTAAATTATATATATTAGGTTGTTGAGCGAAACGAGAACTCAGTTCAGTTCTCTACATTGTATGAACTCATTATAATAATCTATTTAATCCTATTTGTTCTTGTCTGTTGTCTCTGTTCTATAATTATGTATGTTTTAGCATCTATTATTGATAACCTTATGTGATGTGTGAGATTACAATATTGGTTCCATTGCTGGTAGTACATGACTGAAATATATGCTCACATATGATACCAGAGCAAGAGATTAAGGACTGGTGGGAATGTAAAATTACAAACTATTTGCAGAATTACGCACGAAGGAATAGATTAACAGTCGCCGAAGCAAAAGAAAGATTTTTTACAGAGACACATGAAATGTTTGTCGAATCAGTGCCCCAAATCTTGAAGCAAATCCTAGATGAGAAAGCCGAATGCAACTAAAGAACAATATTTGCTGGAGAAACTGATCTGAGGGGGAAGAACAAATTTGTCGGAGTGGTTTGAAAAAATCACCGACGACTTTTGTGAGGAGCAAGCCGTCGAAGATAGAACTTCGGCAGAAACCGTCTAAGATAAATTTTACACAGATTTCACCGAACAATTTTTGTGTTCCCTACCAACCTTGCTGTTCAAATTCTTGATCGAGAAAGAAGCAGGACACATCGTTGAACCTTGACCACCATTGTACGAGCAACCATCAAACACTAACTGGGAGGAGAAGCAGAGGAAGTGGGAGAAATTCATTGCAAAAAGGGAGTGGGAATACTTCCTAAGCAAATAAATTGAACTATCCAGGCTTTCTTAAAGCATCGGGTAGGCTTTGGGGGGGTAGCTGGTCATGTGTCAAAAATAGAGTATAGTGTATCCTAGTCGACACAAACTAGATAACAGTCACCAGTAATTAGACATTGACAAAAAGGGACCTCAAGAGAATAGATCGTACGAAAGTATGTCAGAAATTCAAAAAGTAGAAAGGGATGAGAGACAACAGAGAAGGGAATCACGATGAGAAAGAGCCTTAGATCTGCACAGAGGACAAAACCCTAGGGAGAACGACAACGAAGAAAATCTGCCAGAGTTGGGTCATGACCAACATGAAGAGGGTGTCGAGCAAGAAGCATCCCCTAAGGATGAAGAATTATTGATAGAGCATCCAGAAGCTCTCCAACTAAGAGCTCCTGATGAAGGAACAACCCTTTCCCCATTGAATCCGCATACTAGAATATAGACTATTGTCAAAGAAGACCTCTGACTATGAGCTAGTGACTTCACTATATGGAGCCGACTAGGTGACGAAATGGACCCTGGATGACACCTTATTATACATCGACCAGTGGAAGGGAACTGGGTGACGTTTCAAGCGGCCGCCTCCCTCCGAAGTATCCACTTGCTCTTACCGACACATGAAGGAATGCTCCCCCCCCCACCAAATACAGCTTCAGAATAAATTGAACAATCAAACCCGCGAACAAATAGTTGCACTAGACCATCGACATCAGAATTTGACATCAACCGAATGCAAGTCGACAAAGAATCGACAACTGATGAAAATGGAAGTTCCGTCAATCATAATTCTGCAGGCACAAATACACCAATAACCCTCGACTTTACGAGTCAGGCATATACCTGAAAATCGCGAACCAAGGCCTAATTGAACCCATTGGAGTCTGGAAAAATGTGGACACGACCATTAAGGGAATCTCGACCAAGGTTGATTTTGAAATTATTGACCCAAAAGAAGGATCCAACTCCTTCCCAGTGCTAGTCAATCGAACTTGGGGTCGGAAGATGAAAGCACCCATATATTTGGACAAGGAACGCATCAAATTAAAAGGAAATGGTCAAAAGGTCATTGTACCCATTCATCCATCACAAGGGGAGCCTTAGACTGAACCTATTGATGAAGAAGTTGATCTTAGACAACTTTACCAAATCCACAACGATGCAGACTACACAAAACCAAACATCCATGGGGAACTTAACTTAGGTAACCAAGACTCAGTTGGTTATAACTCAGATGCTGAATTGTACGACTGGGAGATAGAGAATTATGAAACACAAGCAAGAGGGTGTTGGACTATACAAAAAGTATAGAAACATCCCACCCAAAAATGCTTCGAAGTATCCATTATCCCAAAAATATTCGAAAAGAAAATCAGGGTACACCCTACCTTACAACCAACTAACCTAAATTCTCCACAACTACCAAGGTATAAGGAGAGGGAATCACCCATCAGGCATATTGAGCAAGTATCTAAAAATATTGGTGAACAGGGCTGACTTCAAAGCTTAGTTGAAATGTTTACAGGTCAAGTAGCTAGATGGTGGGATACCCATCAAACGAAACTACAGACCTGGAAAACTGCTTCGACTTAATTTTTCGAGACGTTTGGAGGAAAGAAATTAACCCAGCAAGCTCAGATACCTATCTTTACCCAAGGACAAGACCCAGAAGAACATATCAAAACCTATGAAAAGGAGTGGAGAAGACTGGGATACAGGGATGAGCGAGCCTAGCCACATTTGTTCCCCTCAACCCTAGATGACTTACCCAACAAGTGGTATAAAATGGAAGAAGCTAGAGTTGAAACCTTCTTGTGGTACGAACTCAGGGAGAATTTTATTAAAGACTTCAATTTCATCCCGCAAAATGAAAATCTGGTTGAGACAGCAAAACAAATTAAACAATTCATCCAACCGACTGAAAAATCAACCCTTACAAGACTATCGATAGATAAAGTACTATAACAATCTACAAATATGGTCAAAATCACATTCGACCCGTTTACAATTAGAAAATGAAAACACAGAAGGCAAGAGCTTTAGATGGAAATCCAACCACATCGAAACAACAAAACCTATCCGATCCATCCTAAAAATCGCAACAACAGACAAACAAGATATTGACAGAATCACTGCAGCTAACTTCCCTGCCACATTATCACAGTTCAAAGGAAGTTGACCGATTAATGAAGCTAAAGCACCAGAGTGGCTAGATGCCAAAGTAAAAACTAAAGAATTCGACATCTCAAACGATGATCGACCAAAAATAGCAAAAAATGGTGACTACTGGAATGAACAACAGACCAAAGAGATCGTGAACTTACTAAAAGAGTTCCAAAATGTCTTTGCCAAGGACTATAAATACCTAAAAGGCTTAGTCTAAGAAATGGGTGAAATGAAAATTGATACTAAACCTGATGTTTGACTTGTTAAGAAAAGACCTTATAAACTGGCTGACAAATATAAAGAAATAGTCAAAAAGGAAATCGATAACATGTTAGCAGTAGGGATCATTTACCCTATCAACCAGTCGGAATGGGCAAGTCCAATGGTTGTACAGCCCAAGAAACATGACCCGACAAGGTTACGAATTTGTTTCGACTTTAGGGAACTCAACAAAGTCACACTGATAGACCTATCCCAACATACTACATCCACACAGCTGGAGGTGGTCATACCACCTCCCCAGCTAGAAAAACCATCGAATTCTATCCCGCAAACCAAATGCCCCACCTACACTATTGTAGGTACACATGAGACAGAAGCAGAAAAGCACAAAAAGAGGAAGGAGCATCATGGAAAGACTACCATAATTTGGATTAGCTTGAAGGATGCAAGCTCCTTGACCGACACAGAGGTGGGACAACTCCTCAAAACTGTAGCCAAAGAATTCAAGACAAGGACTGAGTGAAAAACCAAAGAACTCATAGACAAAAATACATAACAGGTTGAGTTTCTCGACAAACACAGGACTTTAGCTCAGTCCATCATACCAGGTCCCATAGAATTCGATACCGATAGACCGCTTGAAAGAGTGTATCAGCTATTTGAGAGCATAGTATCGACCATCCAGGCGTGCCTCCAGGAAACCAAGGAGGAACAGAAAGAGGAAACTTCCAGACTTCTATTGGCACAACACACTGCCTTCTTGGAAGCGTACAAAGTACTCCAGGACCATATGGAGGAGTCTGTCATAACTGAAGAAGTCCTGAGAGACTGGCCTACTCACTATGGGCAAGTTTATCAACAGACATGATAGACTTGGCAGGCGATTTAGGCTTTGGAGATCAGGAAGCCCAAGGAGGAATCTTTTAGGCCGACGATAGAAGAACATATAGTGCCGGAAAACACCAAACTACAGAAACTGGAAAGGGAAGCAAATTAATGGGTGCAACAAGCTCTCCCCAACTTAGAGAAATTCGACATCATCTACCCACAAATGAAATGACTCATCGACACTGCAGAAGAGCAAAACCAGTTCATGGGCCCCAACATGGAAAAGATAGCAGAAGTCCCCATCTCAAAGAAGACATCGGTCCTGTCCATATTAACCAAATTAACCATTGAAATACAGAAAGATTTACAGAGTTGGACATATTTCCAACATCACCTCACCATCACAGCTCCAGCCATTGTTGAGGTCGGTGTACAGAAAAGACCAACCATTCATCTCCACAGTCCGCCACAATAAAATTTTCGACAACCGAACAAACAAATTTTGTGTACCTCCCTGTTTCTTCGGGACGAAGAAATGTTTTCTTCATGGGGGAGATGTAGAAAGGAGCAATTCGATAAGTCGACTTGAATGAGGACTGACTTAGTCAATCAGCCGACTAAATCGGTCGGCTGACTAAACTAAAGAGATTAGGTCGGCCATCTAAAGTCGCGTCGGTTCACCAAACCAACTAGTAGTTATTTGGTAACTGTCTGTAAATTGAATATATTGAGCCAAACGAGAACTCAGTTTAGTTCTCTGCATTGTATGAACTAATTATAATAATCTGTTTAATCCTATCTGTTCTTGTCTCTTGTCTCTGTTCTATATTTATGTATTTTTTAGTATGTATTATTTATAACCTTATGTGATTTGTGAGATTAAAACAAGGAGGAAGTGTACTTAAATTATTACCATCCCTTTAAAATGTCCCCTACCCAGCTTAGAATGGTGTCTAATAATATCATGGTGGATGTGAGAAAAAGCTACGACCAATATTGAATGCACCAAATTTGAGAAGGGAGGAGGCATCAAGGGGACCTGAAAATGCAAGATGGGGTGCACCTAAGGGGGGTCATTTTTTTATGTATAAGAGTTTATCCGTAGAAAATGTAAGCTTTGATTATGTTAATAATAAGATGGTTTGAAGGCGAAATTCCGTGTGTGTGTAATTGTTTTACACATCTGCTATTTTCTTTCTAGTTATTCAATATTAGAGAGTTACACTTCAAGCATGGGGAAATTAATCGAGGGAGTTACACTCTCCTATTCTAGCGGTTCCCTTTTCCCTGTACCCAGTAGTTATGATAATAAACATGTGGATTATTTAAGGCTGTCGTGTTAGACATTTTATCAATATTAATGATAGCAAGCAGGGTGTATCCTTTGGCTATTATTTCTAACATATGTTGGGCAGTTATGGACAGCAGGTAAGACGCCTTGTTTCGGTTTATGATAGCTAGGAGGGTCCACCAATTGAGGAGACATTCCTTTTGTAAGTACCACTTTAAATGTTGGAGTTACATCTGCAAGTAGGGAACACCACTTTAGGCTATGTTTAGCATAGTTCTGTAACCACTTCTTTCTGGGTGTCTCAGTGTCATATTTCTTTGTAGCATATTTTTCAAGGTTCTCTTTTTGTTACATAATATCATGGCATGTATGGATTGTATTGGTAACTTGAAGGAATGAATTGCCATGTATTTTTGTTCCTTGGGGATGGTCTGCACAAAATATTGCCATAGATTGACAACATGTCCCATGCAACTAAAAAATATTATATGGAATATTATAGTCGCTATAACTACTAAACTTGAGGAAAGTTTCTAGCTAGGATCTTACACTAGTATAACAATAGAAAACAACATTATGAACCAGTAGATTACGGTACTTTTGAGGGCTTTTAGCTTTTGGTTTCAAGACAACAATAAAATATAAGAACGTCTATTGGAAGAGAGGTCAATTATAAAACCGTTTTAGGGAATCTCTGGGCAAAATATGTAAACATAATGCAAATATCTCTGTCTCTTTTATCTCATAGCATCATACTAGCAACACAGTTTTAGACTCGTTCAGCCATAGTTTCAGTCCTTTGCTATTGAATTATATCCAAGCCTATTGGTATTTTCATCCATGAATGCACCAACCCTTAT
Source organism: Pseudotsuga menziesii (assembly GCA_001517045.1). NCBI lineage: Eukaryota > Viridiplantae > Streptophyta > Pinopsida > Pinales > Pinaceae > Pseudotsuga > Pseudotsuga menziesii. The sequence goes on from LPNX010149076.1 coordinate 269,950, forward strand.
AAATCATCCCCAATGGGTTTGAGAATCATATGTTCACCTTCAAACAATAGTATTTCCAGGTATGGACCTATTTCCAACAACATGTGTACTGACTATCTCAACTAGTAGTAGCCCTAAATCTATATTTCCTGTGTGATTAAGGACCTAGGAGGAGGAACATTTATCCTTTGTATTTATTTTAAGGGGGATGACCACCTTCAGAGTGCCTAAGTCTCATTTTTGGAGGATTCATCCCTGATTGGAGGCCTGTTATTTTGTCAACAATCCACACTTAAGGTATCTTGGTGATTTTCATGCCAAATGGAAGCTAGAATTGAATAATAGAGGATTTGTTGCACATTCATGGAGGAACACACCACCATTTTGAAGACTATAGTTCTAGTTTGTTGGATTCTCATCCTTTCCGGGTTAGTTTCATGAAGGGCCCTTGGATTCCTTTCATTCATATTTTAATAGAGACAGATGCCAGCTACTACTCTCTTTATCTGTTGATTCCTCGTAGATACTGAAGATTCCAACAAAACCTGTGAGAAGGGAGCCAACAGATTTGCATACAGTCCAGGATTTCCCAAAAAAGAAATCCAATGCCATTTTGAAGCACTCAATGGCAACTATCCTTGGAGAAAATTCTTGGATAATTTCAACTCAACCAAGCTTCTAAGATCCCCAATCTCATCAGGAACTTGATCGCTAAGTTGATTATTGGAGATATTGATAACTTTGAGCATCATTAAATCCCCAAGTGAATAAGGAATAATTCCAGACAAAAAATTACCACTCAAGTATAGCATGAATTGTATATTACCAATGTTTCCAATATCCACTGGAATTGAGCTTGTCAAAGAATTGTCTGAGAGCCTCAAGTCATAAAGTTTTTCACAGTTTTTGATAGAATAAGGGATTAGTCCAGAAAAGTTATTTTTCTACAAATACAGAACATTCAAGGAAACAAGGTTCCCTAGATGCCTTGGTAAACTACCACAAACCTTATTCTTGTTAAGAGAAAGAGTGAGTAAACTGGTACAATTCCCAAGCTGGTATGGAATTGTTCCATTAAATTCATTGAAGGAGAGTTTCAGCTCTCCAAGCCAACAAAAATCACCAAAACATGCAGGGATAGGTCCAGAGAAATGATTATTATTCATATCCAGATGACACAGATGCGTGCACTTAGAAAGCTCTACAGGTAACCAACCACTGAGCTTATTCCAAGATAAGTCCAACAGATTGAGCTCCAACATCTGGCCAATCTCTTTAGGAATGCTACCATTCAAGCCATTCCTACCTAGTCAAAAATGGCTTAGACCTTTGGAGTCACCCAATTGGGACGGGATTTCCCATGAAAAAACTATTATTTTTCAAGTCCAATGTTTTGAGAAAACTTGAACAACAAAGAGGAATTATGCTTCCATTCAATTTGTTGTTCGAGAGATTGACATTAGTTAGGTTTTTCGAATGAATCCAGTCTCTAGGAATAAGTCCTTCAAGGGAATTATTATACAAAACAAGCATTTGTAAACCTTCAAGCATTCCAAAAGATGGTGGTATTGTTCCAGATAGCTTATTTTCAGCCAAATATATTACGTGAATCCTTTTGTAGTGTCCCAAGCTTGGAGGAATTTCCCCATCTAAGTCATTTTGTCTTAAATCTAGAAAACTCAGATTTGTAAGCCTTCCAAGAGTGATTGGAATGCTACCTGTAAAATGGTTTCCAAAGAACTCTATCTTAGTTAAACTAGAGCAGTATCCCAATTCTACGAGGATGCTAACCGATAGTTGATTTTCATACATAAGAAGCAATATTAGGTTTTTCAAATTTCCAAGTTCAGGAGGAATTGCATCAGTGCGTAGATTGTGATATAGAGAAAGAGTTTCAAGGATGCTTAGGTTCCCATATTATTCCATACAATAAATCTTGGGTTGACTACATTCCCTTGAGTAAGGGTATCTTGCCACAAGAAAGGACCTCTGGTTCAGACACTGCAGTTCTAAGATGGTGTGATTTTAATGTTATACAAAAATCACGTCAGCATCATGTGATAAGATATTTGGCATACCTATTTTCCCTGAATCCCAGCTTCTAGAGTGGAAACTAAATGGTTTTTCATCAATCTATCATACAAATTCTCAGCACCGCACATGCCCCTTTATCCAAGAGCAGTACCCCTACTCACACCGCCTTTCATCAGTTGTCCACAAGCGGTACCACCTCCCATTTCCCTTGGTCCATAGGAGGTTATTACCAAAACCGCTCTATCATAGAAGGAGAAGCATGGTACCCTGGATAAAAAGGGAAAAAGAGAATTTTCTTGAGTCTTCTAGATGATAAGCCTCATGTACTGCCTTATCCCTATTGTTGTGGGTTGGTTGAGCTCGAGATCCCTCATCCTAGGATCTTAGAGGCCACCTCACCCACTAATTTCTCAACCATATCTATCCATTAAAGCCCTATAAATATGATCTCATAGCCATGGTTGAGGGGAGAACATTTGAAGGTATTATTATGCTGTTGGATTGATTCTTGGCCCAAGATCATTTGGAGAGAGCATAGAGAGCTAGAGTCAAAGCTTTTGGGGATGAAGAGCTGGTTTCATGGAGATGCATGTCAACACTAAGGCTTGGTTGTAAAATTCTTCATATTTCTAATGCAATTTGATTTATGTCCCACATATGATGTTGTTGTTGTGATTTCACATATATATGTTGCTAGATTCCTTAGTCGCTAGCATACATTAGTAGATCATATTTTGGTTGCTTTGATTCGTTTCATGTTGATATTTTTTGTAGGTACATAGGTGAACTATCAAAGCCTTGTATTCCAGATATCTACAGCATCTAGGGAGAGTATTCAACCTCTGTCCTCTATTTGTTCTAGATCTGAACCATTCAGACCAGTGGAACACCTTGCTGTCTGCAGGAGGTGAAATATTCCAGCTAACAAATCTGGCGACTATGTTGCTTAATGAATTAGTGTATCAGTTGTTTTGATCTTCCTCAGTCAGGAAATTTTGTTAGAATCCAAGCTCCATTTTCTTCAACTCTTTTCAGTCAGATATACTTTCTAACTTACATTATTTGGGTTTGAAATTTCTAGATCTATTCAGATCTGAGTCATTTTGGTCTTTTATGCTCTGTTGCCATACTCAATTCAATAGTATTTGCCTTGATCTGGCCTTTTTTTGACTTGATCTATCATTCTCTTTGTGTTTGGAATTTTTACAGGGAACTGCAGATGTTTTGTTGGCAAGGAGCGGTGCCACTGCCTAAGTCTAGTTATCCATAAGCAGTGCCACCACCTGAATCCAGTGAGTAAGAAGCGATTCTACCTCGAAACCACCTATCAGTAGCTTCATCTACGTGGTTCTAGGTAGGCCCTGTTCCAGACTTTGTATTTTGATTTTTGTGTTTTTTGGCTTACTTTTTGATGAAAATGAAGTGTATTTAAAAGGGGCCATGAATTGTGTATTCTGCGGTCACTTTGATTGTTGTATTCTTTCTGCATTCAAAGAGAGTTTGTGTTTCTTGCATTAGATTTTACATTATTTTCTTTGGTTGAAACCTCTTACTCTTTTTTGTAGAAATTATTCATTGGAATTGGAAATATACATTTCATTTTCGTGAGTAGGTTGCTGTTTGTTTTGGACTTGGAATGCATGAGTGATCCATGTTGTTTTGAGTCTTTATTTGCATGGGGTGATTCTTGTTTCCTTTTGCATGATTATTTTTTTAGTGCTTGGTAGGAAAGATTGGTTCTTCGTTTCCTTGTCTTTTTCAAAGAGAAGTTTTAGTTTTCTCTCTCTTTTGCTTTATTTGAAAGTTTGTTGATAGATTTTCTTCTTGTTTTATGCATGATTGTTTGAAATTCTAGATATTACTTTCATTGAGAAGAAACATCTATTTTCAGCTTTGCGTGCATTAGAGTTAGATTTGTTTGGAAACGTTAGTGAAATCATATTTCCATTGAGTTTTTATGCATCTTTTTCAAGCATGAAAAGATAGGAAACATTTCTGGTTTATTTATGTTAAATGTTCTCTAGATCTCTTTTTTATTTTCTTTGAAGATTGTTTGGGGTGCATTGATATATCACTTTTCATTTGAAAAGATAGAATTGCATTTGCATTTGGGTGTGCATTTTTGGGAAGAAAAGTAAATCTCTCTCCCTCTTTTAGGTAGAATTTCATTGAAGAGGAAAACTTGCATTGTCATATAGATCAGTGTGCATCTTCTTTAATTTCAAGTTTTCACTCCATGGTTCCACCTAAACACACAAGATAAAATTAACGGTAGTACTAGGTTAAAACTTTTAGCAATTTGAGTGATAAGTTAGAGACGTGTTTGGGCCTTGTTAAGCGTACGAGCTGTCATTATTTGTCAGCATTACATTCCAGGACTCGTGCGGTTCTTCCACGTATTGTCGCTATATCGAACATCCTTTCATGTACCCTTGAGGTATATAGAAAGGTACTTCACGTAGTCGATTGTATATCAGAAGGACCCTTGTGTATGGTTATGCATTAGACACAACACTACTACCGATTTGAGCTCCCTCGTACCTTGCATATATCGGGAGACCCTTTTCGGAATCCTCAAACCATCTAACTTATCCTTTTTGGCCTATCCTGTGAGATTCCTGACTCTTATCCACTCATTTCACATGTTTGATTGTTGCTTTTAGTTTGAGTAGTACTTGCTTCTGCATCATAGTTAGGGGGTTATTAGAGAGTTTAGAGATGACATCCTCATCTGGGACTACCACTCAAGATGTCCCTTTCCAAGGTGTACCTTTTGTATTCCCTCCAAGTGAAGGTATTGGTCCTCCCTTTATTGCCACTCTAAATCTTCCTGGATCAACTATAGGATTACCAATCTGACTATTTAATTCAGTAATTCCTATTACACCTAATGTCTCAAATTTCACCTCTCCTCTGGGAGAGGATCGACCTCAACCTAATCCCTCTCCTTCTTCGTCAGCTGTGGCTTCGTCTCTTTCTTCCTCTTCACTTGACAAAAGCTCTATGGTTAGTAGTCATGTGTATAAGAAGAAGAAGAAAGGGAAGGGTAAAAAGAAGAAGGATAAGAAAGAGAAAAATTAGCAACCATATACTCTTGATGGTACTTGTTCTAAGAGAACACCCAAAAAACCCAAGTTCCCTTGTAAGATTTACAAGGGGGACCACCTTCTTAAGGAGTGTCCTGGCCTCTCTCGTGTACAAGAAGAGTGGTCTAAATGGTCCAAACCATCTATGCCATCAACCTATGATCATCATGTTTCAAAGCATGGATCAAGCTTTGCATTGGATGGAAAATATTACTGATCATCAATAAGTGATTCCAAGAAGTGATAGTAAGTTATCCCTTGATCCCCCATTGGTTGACCAAGTGGTTGATTCAGATTTATCTATGGTTGATCCCACTCTTCCTTTAGAGAGTGAAGTTAAAGTGGTTGAGTCAGTGTCATTTCTACCCAATCCCACTCTTTCATCAGAGAGTGTTAAGACTGAAGTAGTATCTTTGACCAATTCTTCGTCTTGTTCTTCTCTTCTAGTAGAGAATAAACCAAAACCTACCAAAGTTTTTATGCTTCATTCTAATTGTTCTCGAAAAGAGGAAATTTTGTCTATTTTGATAAAACCCTCTCCGAGTAGTGAGGTTATTTCCTTTTACTGGAGTAACCTAACAAATTCTCTTCTTCATTCGAGTGTTCCTTTCCAGATAGTTGTGAATGTTACTGCTAGGTGTATACTTCGTATTATTGTTGATGAAGAGGCTTCTATTAGTATTCTATCCTCAACTGCTTGGTAAGATTTAGGTTCTCCTCAGCTTGTGCCAGCCACCAATTAGATATTGGCTTTTAATCGTAGAACTATAACACCTTTAGGGAACCTTCCTTGTTTTCTTATTACATTAGGAGGGAAAACTGTCTGTATTGATGTTATGGTGGTCCAAGTTCCTTTAGATTTCAATATGCTCCTTGGATGTGATTATGTTTATGCCAAGAAGGCTGTTGTGTCCACACTCTTTAGAGTATGGGAATATTGTGACCATTGATCAACTTTCCTTTGTTACACCTGACCATCGCATCACTCCTAGTAGTCAAACTTCCCTGAATGTTCTGGGTGTTCTTGTGGTTCCTTCTCCTTCTTCTAGTTAGCTTCTTCCCATCGTAGGTAAAATGGGGGGAATGGATCTAGTCTATGGACATCATAATGGAGCTAAGCCGCTAGATTTTATGAAATGGGGGCAACCTACCAACCTTTGGATATCATGTTCGGTAGGAGTGGGTTTTAGAGCATAGTTTACTTTTGGTTTCAAGATCGTTAAAAAATAAAACCACTCCTTAAGCATAGTTTGTGCTTTTGGTTTCAAGCTTGCGTAAAAATGAAACCATTTCTAGAGTATAGTTTACCTTGTGGTTTCAATCTTGCTAAAAAATAAAACCACTCCTTATGCATAGTTTACGCTTTTGGTTTCAATCTTGCATAAAAATGAAACCATGTTCTGAGCAAAGTTCCCATTATATGTAAAGCTTGTTAAAAAATGAAATGGATCTCCTTAAGCATAGTTTAAATTTTGATCTCAATCTTGCATAAAAATGAAACCATGTTCCAAGCATAGTTACCTTCTATTTCAAGCTTGTATAAAAATGAAACAGATCCCCTTCCCTTGAGTTGAGTCTTCACTTTACTGTTAGAACTTGAACCTTCTTTTCACCTACCCGATTCTCATTCTTCCTATATCCCTAGTGAAAATTTTCACATTAGTAACTAGGTTTTTAGGTTGGTTATGGAAGAATAATTGTCAAATGAAATGAAGCTTGAGGGGCATGTCGAGCCGCTAGCAACCATGTTAAGGGTAAGCTTCGATAGCAATCATGTTGGGGGCATGATTCCAACCTATGTATATCATGTTAATGGGTTTTTTCAAGCATAGTTTACCCATTGGTTTCAAGTTTGCATAAAAATGAAACCAAATCCTGAGCATTCTTTTAACTGATCTTCGAGCTCACTAAAAACAGTAAGATCAGGTTGATCTTACTTTTCATTTTTCATGCTCTGGTTAAAACATGAAAAGTGGTTTGAGCTTAGTTTATTACTTTTTCATGCTCTAGATTCAAACATGAAAAAGGTGAATGGAGTTCTCTTTTCAGCTCTTTTTCAGTCTCCTTAAACATGAAAAAGTTTTCAAGTCCATTTTCGATTCCTTCCAGGCTCGTAAAACATTACATTGTGTAAAGGAACCTCATCGAGTTCTCTTTAAACCCTTTTTAGGCTCCCTAAATACAAAAAGATTATCGAGCGATATTGTCTTCTTCACGCTCATTAAAGTATTTGAAGAGTCGTTCGTCCAATGGTAGGTTATCTCTTTCTCGGTTCAGATAGGACTATTTATGAGAAAGGAACACTCCAGCCAATCATGATTGGAAGAGTTCTCTAAGGTATGATTTTACACTTTTTCGAGCCTTAGAGACTAAATCATATGAAAAAGGATCCCCATGGATTTTTCTTCCATATTTGGTCATACTCTCTAAACATGAACAATACCGAGTTTTCTTTCAATGGACTTGTTAAATTAAACATTGGGAGACCCATTTTGGAACCCCTCCTCTCTCAGGTTCATAAAACATATGATTCTGGACTTTTCTTCTCACAAGCTATATCGAGTGTTTGTTACCCTCTTTGAACTCGTAAAACTGAAAAGAGGCACTCATCGATCATGACGGGGAAAATGGCAAGGGAATCATTTTGTAAATAATGGCAGTTGTTTGTTGTTACCTTTGAACATGGCACTTGTCTGCACAATCATGTCAGTCAGTTGGGTATTCAGCTGATCTCTGTGATGATCCACTTTCATGAGTCATGCCAATCCTTTGAGTCTTTCAAAAGAATGCATTGTACACTATCACATTGTGTATCTGTCTTATCTAGTCATGCTGCCAAGTCATTTTCTCATGCCACCCGATGTTCAAAGGGAATCTTAAGAAGTTTTACCTCTGCATTCTACACAGTCTTTGTGTCAGTATCTTTGATTCAGTCATATGGTTACTACATTCACATCATTTCAGAACTATGTTCTGAGTTTTGTGTCGTCGATGTGGGACTCATCATGGCCCTCCTTCGACGAGACTATTCTCGTTGACATCAGCTCATCATCTGGGAAATAGTCTTAGAAACAATATTTAGTACCTTGAGATCTGTATGCCTTAATGACAGATTCTCTCACTCTCGACATAGGTTCACATCATTGACCTTTGATCAATAGAATCAACTGGGTGTTCGACATCAGGACATCTATTCGCACTCAGTATATTGTACCAGAGTACCTTGGGAATCATTGACAATAATGGTGATCTCTCTCACACTTGTTAACAGTTCACATCATTGGCCAGTAAGAAAGTGGTTTATAACATGTTCGACTTCAGATCATTGTAATCACATGGACAGAATCATACTTTGTGGAAGACGAGATGAAGACCCTGGGCATTTGTTTAAAAATGTTCATTGCTTTTTCCCCAAGTTGCGATGGAGTTTTGTATATCTAGCATGGATCCACATTTGTATGGTTGTGGCTATGCTCAAATTTTCATCTGTATGACATAGATCTACATTGTATGTCTAGTAGCTATGTCCAAGTTTGATTCCTCTATCACATGAATCTATGTTGTATTCTAGTAGCCATGCTTGTTTATTCCACTCATGGATCTGCCTTGTATCAGTCTGCAGCTATGATTTTGGTTAGTTGTGTCTATGAGTCAACATACTGATGTAGTACAGATGCCTACTTGATTGCATACTCCAATCGAGCTGACATTTTCATCTCCTGGCGATGACTTGTTCTCAAAGCTCTCGTTTATCGTATCACTCTAAGACTTGTGCTTTGGGGGGCATCTTGTTATACCAAAATCCTGTCACCATCATGTGATAAGACATTTGACATACCTACTTGCCCTGAATCACAACTTCTGGAGTGGAAACTAAATGGCTTTTTATCAATTTGTCATACAAATTCACAACACCGCACATGCCCATTTATCCAGGAGTGGTACCCCTGCTTGCACCGCCTTTCATTGGTTGTCCACAAGCAGTGCCATCACCCATTTCCCTTGGTCCATAGGTGGTTATTATCAGAACTGCTCTGTCATAGAAGGAGAAGCACGATACCCTGGATAAAAAGGCGAAAAGAGAAGTTTCTCGAGGCTTCTAGATGATAAGCCTCGTGTACTACCTTATCCGTACTATTGTGGGTTGGTTGAGCTTGAGATCCCTCATCCTAGGATCTTAGAGGCCACCTCACCCACCAATTTCTCAACCATATCTATCCATTAAAGCCCTATAAATATGAGCTCATAGCCATGGTTGAGGGGAGAACATTTGAAGGTATTGTTATGCTGTTGGATTGATTCTTGGCTCAAGATCATTTGGAGAGAACATAGAGAGCTAGAGTCGTAGCTTTTGGGGATGAAGAGCTAGTTTAGTGGAGATGCATGTCAACACTAAGGCTTGGTTGTAAACTACTTCATATTTCTAATGCAAGTTGATTTCCATCCCACATATGATGTTGTTGTTGTGATTTCACATATATTATGTTGCTAGATTCCTTAGTCACTAGCATAGATTAGTAGATCATATTTTGGTTGCTTTCATCCATTTCATGTTGATCTTTTTTGCAGGTACACAGGTGAACTATCAAAGCTTTGTATTCCAGATATCTATAGCGTCTACTGAGAGTCTTCAACCTTTGTCCTCTATTTGTTCTGGATCTGAACCATTCAGACCAGTGGATCACCTTGTTGTCTGTACGAGGTGAAATATTCCAGCTAACAATTAGTTGGGAGAATAATTCATTTTAAAACCCTGGAGTGTAAGTCACACCGTAATTGAAAATTTATCCATACCAGGCCCAAAAGCCAATCCCTTGTGTATTTGTGCCTGGGTAACTTTGGTAGCTACTGGGTGTTTACCAAATCCTCCATATATTAAATCCCATCCATAGTCTTGATGTGAACTTAAAATCTGCTTTATTATTTTAGTCTTTTTTGTAGCTTTAAGGATAATCCTTTTCATTTCTTATATGGCCATTGTGCATGTTTCTGTATTCAATGTATTTTCCATTTCCCTAGTCTATTAAGGAGGAAGAGGTTGGGCCATTGAATGTGTGGGAATATTATTATTTGGGACTTTTATTTCTTATAGTTTTTCTAGTTCATGGATAAACATAGTTGCAGAATTGAAACTCAAATTTCCTGAGCATGTTTATCATGTGTTGCTGTTAGTAATTCCCAATAGTATGCATAAAAGAATTTGTATTTAAGTTACAACAGTTTTGATTGAAGGTTAAAGCTTAAATTTCCTAGAGTAGGGTTTGTATTTAAGTGTAGATCTAACTACCATGGTCTAGAAATTTAACTCTATAAGACAGACATCAACTTTCGAGTTAGTGAACCGGCCTCTTGGAAGAAAAAATTCCAAATTGTTTTTATATAATTTAAGATCAATCATGTTACAAATAAATATAGCAAAAATAAATCTCAGCAACTAATACATCAAAATGAAATCAATAAGCCACATATAATAGCCATTATGGCAATGTAGCCCTATTAAAGTAGAGGAGATGCCTGCAAATTATAAGATTGAAACTCTAGAAAAATGGAGAAATGTGGGTTCCTAATAAGCATGGAGTTATAGTTAAGCCTTGATCTTTGTCAGCTCTATTTTCACTACTATGTCTGCTATAGACACACTTACATTGTCTATTGACTATTGGTTATACTCTCTAATCCCATTACCTATTTCTTAGTCATTTATTGAACATTAATTAAATTACATCTTATCTTACCAATGGAACTATACCATGAGAACCTAACTATATCAAAGAAAAACGAATTATTATGTTTTGTTGTTACTTATAAGAAGTAAACATTTATTTATCACATACCTCAACTAGCACAGAACACGACCAAAAAATACAGAAAATATTCAAATTTGAAAACTAACAGATATATTGATGTGCATATGAATCCAAACCATTATTCACAAATATGCAAAGTTTCCCATCTATATAGAAAGGATGCATATAACTAAAATAACATCGAGTGCAATCCATATCTGACCCAAAATACATCCACAAAGAGGCTCTAAATGGCCTCTAGAGTCCAAAACACTTCATACTACAACACATAACAATATATCATCAAAATCATTTGCCTATATTGGGATCCTATTCTTCAATAACACCAAGTTTCCTTCTCCTCTAGGCTCTTGCCCTTGCATCTACCTGGAATCTCAAAGTTGATCTTCCAAGGATATTAGTCAACACCCTACAGTTTTTAATATGAAATTTTCTAATCCAAGCGTTAAAAATAATATAAAAAGCTTCCGATGCTGAATAAGTGATTTTGCTAAAGTGAAGGGCACACTTTTGTTAAGGTCATGAATCTCTTCTATCCATGCAGGGAGGCACACCAGTTAAGTTGGGTTTGACTTGGTTTAGTAGACACCATTGTGCATGTTTCTAGATTCAACATATTTGCCATTCCCCTAGTCTATTAAGGAGGGAGAGGGTGGACCATTGAATGTGTGGGAATATTATTGTTTGGGATTGTTATTGCTTACAGTTTTTCCATTTCATGGATAAACATAGTTGCAGAATTGAAACTCAGATTTCCTGAACATGTTTACCATGTCTTGCTATTAGTAATTCCCAATAGTGTGTATAAAAGAATTTGTATTTCAGTTACAACAGTTTTGATTGAAGGTTAAAGCTTAAATTTCCCTGAGTAGGGTTTGTATTTAAGTGCAGATCTGACTACCATGGTCTAGAAATTTAACTCTGTAAGGAAGACATCAACTTTCAAGTCAGTGAACTGGCCTCTTGGAAGAAAACAATCCAAATTTATTTTATACAATTTAAGACTAATCTCGTTACAAATAAATATAGAAAAATTAAATCTCAACAAATAATACATCAAAATGAAATCAATAAGCCACCTAGAATAGCCATTATGACAATGTGCCCTCTTGAAGCAGAGGAAAAGCCTGCAAATTATAATATTAGAACTCTAGAAAATTGGAGAAAAGTGGGTGCCTAATAAGCATAGAGTTGCAGTTAACCCTTGATCTTTGTCAGCTCTATTTTCACTACTATGTCTGCTATAAACACACTTACATTGTCTATTGTCTACTGGTTATACTTCCTAATCCCATTACCTATTTCTTAGTCATTTATTGAACATTAATTAAATTACATATTATCTTACCAGTGGAACTATACCATGAGAACCTAACTATATCAAAGGAAAAAAAATGATTATGTTTTGTTGTTACTTATAAGAAGTAAACATTTATTTATCACATATCTCAACTAGTAGAGAACACGATCCAAAGGGTAACTAGCTCAGTTATCAACTACTTGTGCTGTCACTATCGAATATGGGGCTTGATTTAGCAATAAAATAGCCTAATAGGTAGTCAAGAAGTATAGGGGAGATGCAAAATATGATACTATTTAAAAAAAACATATAACAACCACTTTTCACCATTGAATTACATTTGAGTTCAGTTACATTTTACGGTAAAGGGACTATCAATTTTTCCCTACATTAGTGGTCATATACCAAGGTATCCAAGGTGTGTGGGCATGCACATAGTTGCGGGGGCATGGTACAGATGCGAGTATGCCAATTTTGAAATTTGGGTGCTAAATACATTAAAAGAGTAAATTTGGAAACTAATAAACCTATTACTAAGAATTTCGAAATGTAGACTTGAACAAAATATATAATAAAATATAAAATACCACAATAACAACTTCAAACTCATCATTAATGATTTAGACTCATGATAGAGGAATTCAACAATCAGCACCAGGAACATCTTACCTTGTAGAATGCTTACTACCATAGATATGTCATTGCTTCTTTAGAATATTAACATTGCAGCCGTATATGCCATCATTGTAAAGGAATTCATGGTCATTTTGATTGGATTCTGTGGATGGTCTCATCTTCCTGAACAACTAGTGCAGAGAGAGGTATTTTGAAGGTGTTTCTCAGCATTTCCAATATTACTGCTAGTTATGTAGGATGCACTGATTTTTCAAGTGAATTTGAAGTGAAATGATTGCAAGATTTCAATTAACTGATACATTTTCAGATCTTTTCAAAATGATCCAGAATTTTGAAGTTAGATGAGCCATCAATTGATATTTGATGGTTTGTCAATTTAGTTGTGTATCTCATTGAACACTTGCAAATTTTTTTCTATTAAAAAATGCTCTTGACATTTCTACTTTCTTGTATTCAATGATATGTTTGATTAGTTCAAGGCTGGAAGACTGATGGCAGGAGGATTAATGTGTTTTATGCCTTTGGATGAAGAATCCACATATGGTTTTTTAGCTAAATACCATACTGTAATGATTAGCATTTCCAGATGTACTGCTGGCATTTTAAGTTACCCCTTCATTGATTGGAAGATAATGAAAATCGGTGCTATGCAGAGGAACATGCATTCCAATCTATGTAGCTTCTAATGATGCTACTTGTTGTTTTATCTCAACCTGTACATGTAGCATTCCTCTTTCTATGAAGAACTTTGAAGTAAGTATTTTCTAGCTTGAGACTTTTAATAGTTATTTTGGTACATTGGTGTAATTTTAGGTTCATGAATTTTGTTTTATTATTTGCTAAAGTGAAGTATAAACTATTAAGAAATAGCACTAGTGAATAGCCATACATTTCTACATACCTGAATTGTTACAGTGAGATCCATACACTTTTCAGGACCTATCTAAATTTTAATAATCAATTTTCTGTGCAACTACCCTCCCTTGTAGAATGCTTACTACTAGAGATATGTGATTGTTTGTTTAGAATATTAAGGCTGCAGCCGTATATGCCATCATTGTAAAGGAAGTCATGGTCATTTTGATTGGCTTCTGTGGATGGTCTCATATTCCCAGAGAACTAGTGCAGAGAGAGGTATTTCAAAGGTGTTTCTCAGTATTGCCAATATCACTGCTAGTTGTGTAGGATGCACTGATTTGCCAAGTGAAGTTGAAGTGAAATGATTGCAAGACATCAATTGACTGATACATTTTCAGATCTTCTCAAAATTTTCCATAATTTTGAAGTTATATGAGCCATCAATTGATATTTGTTGGTTTCTCAATTTAGTTGTGTATCTCATTTAACACTTGCAATTTTTTTTCTATTAACAAATGCTCTTGACATTTCTACTTTGTTGTATTCAATGATATGGTTGATTAGTTCAAGGCTGAAAGAATGATGGTTGGAGGATTAATGTGTTTGATTCCTTTGGATGAAGAAGCTGCATATCATTCAGGGATTCAATCTGTATCACTATTAGTTCTAATAATATCTAGCATAAGTAGCACTACTAGTTCTACTAAGAGGACCGGGAGTTAAGGAATGAGCTGGGGGCCTGGTGTGGTTCCTCTAGTAAAGTTGTGAAAGAGAGGTAGGGTTTTGCGGTTTTTTCCTTCTCTAAGAGGTTCAGTAAGAGATAAAGCAATTTATAATGGAAAAAAGGAATTATAAATTGGGAAATTTATACTAAAGTTTAAGCCTAAATGAGTAATATAGGAGTAAAGTATAAGTTCAGTGGAAGTGTATTTCTAGTTATCCCTATTTAGTAATACTTAGTGAAGTGTAGTAATGGTTATATAAGTTGAGTATCAGTAGAAGTATAGTATAAAAGATAGCATTTGTAAAGTATCATAAGTAAAATACCATCACCAACAACACTACAGTCTTTCTTATTATTATTGTTCCCCTTTGGCTTCACTACTTAAAATTGTAGGTCACATAACAAGCCTTTCAAATCTATCTTAAGATGATTTATGTTAATAGAACTTCTTCGAGAGCCAATACTGATAAACATTTTTATTTGATGCATGGAAACTAGTAAACCAAAGTTTTGATAAACCATCATGCAATAACAACTCTAGAATCCATCATAAACCATCGTCAGCTTGAAGCCATTTTTTGACAATTCTTCAAGCTAGAGTTGTTGAAAGTTGCTAAGACAAGATGTGCATCAAACTTCCTCTTGTTGCATCACTTTGTACAGGTTAAAGTTGCATTATTGTCTATGGTGAGTGAGATTTAGTATTTTTGGAGACAGTCAAATTCAGAGAGGAGTGCTGTGTATACTGGTGATTGATGGGAAGTGGTGGATCAAGATTGACTTCTGCTGAAATTCACAACACCAACATTTGAGATTATTTGAAATGTAGACACTACAAACCATTTTGGGGAGAGATTTATGATGGCAGTAGAATGCTTTCAGGAAACCATGTTGAGAATTGTCTACAAAGGTCTACATTTGATGATAGGTATCAAAACAATTATGAAGAACACTTTGCAAAACCATATGGTGAAGGTCTCTCTAAAGCTATTTCTTTAGAAGCAGAGGTGCCTCCCTTTATGGAAAAAGTCCAATTTTTAGTGGATTATTATAGTTCTAAAGATTTTTCTCTTCATCAAAAGTATGTAAATACTTGCACCCTTAATGGTGACGGTGACAGCTTTGGATTTACTGATCATAAAGCAGAGGAAATATTAGTTTCAACTGCTTAAAAGACTAGTGCAGGTTCTATCCAAAATTGTGAAAATGAGCCCATGTTAGAGGAAAGATCAGTTTCAGAAGCTAGAAATACTAGTACATGCTCTATCCAAAATTTTGTAAATGAGTCTATGTTAGATGCAACCGATAGAAGTACAAGTACTTGTTTTCAAATTCTCGATGAAGTAAAAATTACTAGAGATTCTAATGCCAGTTCTGGAAAGCTAGAATGCTTGGAGAATATGGTGTGTAATATCCTTCGAGAATTTTATATGAATGGCTCATATGTTGGAGAAAATAGTATAATTTGAAACATATTGTCTTTGAATTTTGATTCAGATGATAGTGCATTAAATAGTCCTCACAATTTAGCAAATTTGCTCCTTGTTGATACTGATAAATGCAATGGGATGTCAAAGGAAATATCAAGTTCATGGAAGTCTCAGAATAGAAAGTAGTCATGATTTTTATTTGTAGGGCCAGAAGGTTCTAGAGAAATTTCAAGCCATTATTCCACTCTCAATTTGTCATTGTCTAGGGAATTGCAGAGGGAGTGGGTAAATGGACAAGATGTTTTGGAAAGCATAAATGGACATGAACTATTGAATACTAATGGACTATCTAATAATGCTTTTGTCCCAAAGGTGCAAGTATTTCAGAGTACTTCAGAGGGAAGCACATTTTTGGTTCCTTTAGAGGCCAAGGGTGAGTTTTGTCTTCTTTTATTGTTGGATATTAGTAATTTTATTTTAATAATTGTGTTTTACCTCTTGCTAATATGGCATTTATAGCTTTTGTTTCCTTTTATCCAGCCATTTTAATCCTTTGTAATTTTCCAAGTTTGTTATCTATGGATATAGACTTATTTTTATGCATCTAAATACAAGAGATAACCATTTTCAGATGAGCCTATCTCTTCAGATCTAACACTGCATAGAGGATGTCCCAAAGTTGCACCAGGACATTACCAATGTTGTGTAGGATTGTCAGATATCCCTTGGCCATCTTGCGGACTTCTTAGCATCACTTTCCAAAATCAGTGCCTAAGAGAAAATAAATATAAGGCCTTAGCGCTACACTCACTCACCAACACATTACCCCTTACTAAGAGACTATTCAACCTCTAATTCAGCAAAGATTTAGATTTTTTTTCTTTAAATTAGCTAGGTCAGACCCTTTCTTACTCTTACCATCTGCTCTACCTTACCTCTATCCTCCCGCAAAAACATACCCTATGTTATAATGATGTACTAATGGTAGGTTTTGAACAATTCTTCATGAACCTTGAACTTTGTACTTGTAAATATAACTCCGCACCAAAATACGAGACCCAAGTATTAGTGAGGCTCTTATATTCCATTCAATAAGCAACGAATCCCATGTGGGGAGTCAGAGTGGAAGGCGCAAACATGCCATAGGGCCTGAAGGGAATTGGAACTTAAAACTAATTCATAATCAGATAATCAAGGCAGGGCACTTTCACATTCCACTCAAGTAGGACAGAGACATGCTTTATTACCCTTACAAAGAAATAGTTTCTTGTAGGCAGTTCAAATGGGGAATATGAACCTCGTCATAATTTTCTCTATCCTTTGCTTCACCATAAATGTGCATTTCATGGTCAAGTAAATTCCTTCATTCTGAAAGTCATAAATCTTGATAAGAATATGCCTTTTATGCAACTGTGCATTATAAGAAAACTGTAGAATACCAGTCTCTCCAATCTTTTTGATAGGTTTAGTCAATCTCAAAAGATTACTATAATCTAAATTTTAGTGTAGTCTTATTTTAGGTGACCATACATTCACTAGTAGAAAATGAGAAATTAATGACTAAAATCATCTATAAACGACTAGTTTTGAGTCGGTGACTAATAGTAGCAAATTTCCACTATATTATAGCTAGTTGTATTTCACTAGTCATTAATATCTTGACTTAGTAGTCATTGATTTAGTCATTGTTTTAGTCATTGATAGTTAATGATTTAGTCATGGATTTAGTCATTGATTTAGTCACAAAGTTAGTCATTGATTTAGTCGTTGATTTAGTCACTGATTGCAACCATTAATGACCAATTATATGACTAAATAAAATACTAGAAGTTAACATATTAATGACTAAGCTAAATACAACTAAGATATGGGAAATTAGCTACTAATAGTCATATATGTGAATTTAGTCATTTTTGTAGTCACAAATTTATGATAGGGCATGAAGGAATCGAACCACCAACCTTCTGCCTATAATTAGGTAGGTGCTCTACCATTGAGCTAGCACCCTTTAAAAAGTTGTTATTGTTTGACAATGATGATATTCAAACAAATTTATGATAGATATCAGTCTACAAACTACATAATTATTACTATTACAAAACTAAATTGTCATTCTTTCCATAGAAAGCTTCCCCAGTGGTATTTACACGTGAATTTAATTTTATATCTGTTCCACTCATTGCTTTAGGTTTGGCATCAATATGTTTTTTAGATATAAACGTTGATGATGTCCCACCCTTATTGACCAATCGCTTGCCATGATCAGAACTCAACCCTGATGCCGCAGCTTCCACCACCAAGGTAGGGAGATTTAATGTTGGAGACACTGAAAGTGAATGAGATGAACTTGTTTTAGCATTAGAGGAGCCCTGAATAGCTGGGATCCTCATACTAAATGATTTTTCCTATGCAGCATGGGAGCCCCTGCAACAACCATTAATGTCTCAATATTTAATAAGATATGTAATATTCCACCACAAACTCCTAAATCATATGGAAGCTTATGTTCACTAAACTTAATGTGTAATGTTAATCTACACCAATCCAGGGGGTGGTGGAAAACTAAACAAATATTTTATGACAAGAAACAGATTTTATACCAAGATGTACTAGCTGGCAATGCAACTGATCTTCCAGCAGCTCGACTGGCAAGGGAAGTCTCAGCATTACCTCTTGTGTTATAGTTTCATATGTAAATATGAACATGTATATATTATTAGGAAATGAAAATGAAGCCATGTATAAAGAATCTAGAAGACAATCACTGAAGTAAAACATAAGATGTCTAAAGAAAATACACATTAGCTTTTATACTAATGATTATTTAAGACTTAATTAGAAGCTATTAAATAATCTAATATGGAAGCATAGAAAAAGTTGTATGCATAGATATCAATAACAAATGCTAAAGATAATTGGACGGAAGTACAATATACTAAATTCCTAAAGTCACTTACAGGAGCCAATGATTTGCTCAATTTACTTGAAGAAGTTGATCCAAGCAAGGAAACCTCTACCACTGGTGGAGGTAAACAAAGTCCCAAGTGTTGCTGTGAAGGATTTGTAACATCATAGAACTTATGAGTTTTGCTGCTAGAAAAATAGGACATAGAAAATCAAAAATCATAAAAGCTAAATGTGAAATATTTTTTAAAACAATTTAGCCCAATAAAGAAAACTTTCTAAATTAATTAAATGCTAGAACAAAATTATAGGGGATTAAAGCGGCAAACTCGTTCATATCACCAATTTATTTTTGGTAGATGACACATTGATTTTCAATCAATAGTTCTGTTAGGGAGACGTAAAAGCTTGAGGGGCTTCTGGACCTCTATTGCAAGACTACAGGAATGGTAATAAATATGAGTAAGTCTTCAGAATGTAAATTGGATTGGTAGAGTAATTTAAACACCAGACCAAAATCATATTTCCCATTAATTATTTCAAGAAGTCAAATTCCCAGGTTTCATCTTGAAACCATATGATTGACATTTAAATTTTGCCCGTAACTGTCCTGTGGTTTGTATATTAACCTTCACTAATCTATTTTAGAGAGAATACAGGAGTATTGGATATCTATAGCACAACAACCAAAAGGAATCTTAACCAAATTAGAAACAAGTGTTTCAGCATCCTTCACATAGGAGGGAGGGCCAAGAAATTCCACTAGTTATAAATGGAACAGGGTAGCCAATTCCAAGTAAGATGGGAATGGGGTTTAAACACATAAAACACTTCAGCTCAAAATTTGCAACTAAAAGCCTTTAGAGATTGCTTTATAATGATGGACACTGAGGTCAAGTTATGAAATCCAAACACTTAAGAGATGCATCCATGGAATATTTGATTTAAAAAAACACTTATAGGATGCTTCCATTACAAGGAAAGCCTTTGGTGAATTTTTCCCCTTGGTGGGTAAATAAATGAGGGAACTGAGGAAAAGTCAGAATTGGAAAGGACCCATGGATTAGGATTGAAGGAAATTTCAAATTTTAGAGGCTCTGCTAGATAGTTTACATGCTCAGTGGTCTATACTGTCATAAAGAGGCAGACTCACAATTGGAAAGAAATGCTTAGTCTTGAGGATGGCTGAGAATAAATAGTCTTAAGTTTACAAGGTGAGCCAGAGGAATGAGATGATTACATTGACTTTCCCAATCATCAAGGATCTGAGAATTTAAAGTGTTCAAGGATCAAGGGAACAAGGACATGCACTCCGTGGATCAAAATAGGTTATTCTACCAAAGTGGAGGAACTCATGCAAGAGAGAGCATCCTAGAGGACAGTTGTTTGGAAGCTATTCAGCCCTTTAAAAAAAAACACTAATGTGGTTGGTACTGGCTAATAAAATACTACCAGTGGGCAAATGCGAGATTGGTGCAGACAAGGGTGATGTATCATATGCAAATGCAATGTTGAGTCTGTAGATCACTTGTTCGTCCTATGCACCTTCTCCAGATCTGTATGACTTGACGTGTCATAGGTTACAAGGGACATATCAAGATGATATATATAGGCATAGCTTGGTAGATTGTCTAGAACTGCATTGGCGACAAAACTCTAGCAACTTTTCAGGATCCCATGTTTTTCATATAAATGATATATGGATGTCAAGAAATTTTATGATATTCTTGGAACAGGTCTTTAGAGTTTCCCAGGTAGCACACCAGATTAGAGAGGTAATGGACTGAAAAAGGATTCTAAAAGAAAAACCTTCCAGTTGTTCACTAATGCATTATATTGATAAATAAAATCCTAGTTCTTTTCAAGAGAGCATGAAAAGGAGTATTAGGTATTTGTGGAGCTGGTGCTTTGTTTTTTTTTACTCTTCTTTTCATTTGTTGCTACACTATGAGGCTAGTAAAGGGGCAAGTAGGGTAGAAGTCTACATTTAGACTATTGAAAATAGCTGAGAATGGAGGAATTAAACAATTTCAAGGTTGTGGAGATTCAAATTTTATCATAGATTGGGCTAACCATCTGTCTAGCATCGAGAATCTGGGCCTGCATAAACCAAGTTCAAGAGGTCAAAAAATGTTTTGAAACGATAACAATAATTCTTTTTTGACAAATTTACCAATATTCCAACTCAATGGCAGACAAGCTTTCTAAATATACTTTGTTGTTACAGAAGGGTACCTAAACCAAAGAAGCAGTTAGAAAATTCACTCTCCTATCTAATTTAGAAAAGACTTGTAGTAACAACTCTTCTTTTCATGTGTTTCTAAACTATGAGGCTAGTAAAGGGGCAAGCAAGGTAGAAGTCTACATTCAGACTGTGGAAAACAGCTAAGAATGGAGGTATTAAACAATTTCAAGGTTATGGAGATTCAAAGTTGATCATAGATTGGGCTAATCATCTGTCCAGCATCGAGAATCTAGGCCTGCATGAACCAAGTTCAAGAGGTCCACACCAAACACTAACGATCTTCAATCATCAACGTCTGGTCGTTTATGATTTGTTTCTAGCAGTCTCCATGAAATTATACCAAAGAAATGTTTGTATGTGGTGAGGAAAATTAATTTTCACAATTGTTCACAAGTCTGCTAAACTAAACCATTAGAAGTTCTAATAATGTGCACTGTAAAAATAATGCTTGCAAACTTCTTTACTTTGACTAGAAAATGATGCTGGCAATCAACAAAATTCCTACAATTGCATGTCATCACAGTTATGGAAGTTTAATAAATAAATAAATTCTTTAATTTGTCCAGCCTAAAAATAGCAAGTGAACAAGGTTTTTAGACTAGATTAACATAAGAAATAAAATATAGAGGTATTTTAGAAGAAATTCATGTAGCCCTACATCCTTCTAGATTGTGATCATTCCTAACAACAATCACATTTTGTATGTTTCCTTGTGCTCCCCCCTAGTTGAAACTATTAAGACAACTACAAAGTAATCAACACAAGATAGATCCAATGCATGGCACAACTACATAAAAAAATGTTATGTAGTGTTAAGAGGAAAAGAAAAGATATCAAGGATGCTAATAACATAAAAAATTAATTGGACAACTACTCAATGAAAAATAGCAGTATAACATTGGCTGATTTTGAGACACATAAAATATGTAAAATAGTTTCGCTCACATACAAGTCTCTACAGAAACACCAGCTCTTTCTGTATTAATGCTATTTGAAGCAGAAGCCATTGAACCTAGGGACAACTCTCCAGATAGGACTTCTTTAAGAGTTGGAGAATCATACCCAGCAGCAAGTCCAAGCCATGTGACATGTGAAAATAGCTTCCTCTCATTCAATACTAGAGAACTCCCAGATGCAGTTTTTGGTTCCCCTAATGCTTCTTTTTCGATTTTCCTTGAAAGACACATTACTCAATCAATAAAATGCCAATTTGTGGTCAATAATCAATCATTCAAAAGCAAGAATTTTTACCAAAGGTATCACATATGTTATCCTCAACATTCAAATCAATTTCTCATACCACTTAACATCAAATATACTTCAAAATTGTTCTCTTTCAAAAAGGAACTCAAAATTACCTTCAAAATCAACACTTGACATTACTGACATAAGCAAATTCTAGTAGAACAGGTCTCGCTTGTACTGCCACATCTGAATCCACCCTCTTAGCTCTAGCTTCTTTTATCCAGTTAAAATGAAAGTTTTAAAATTAAAATTGCACTTTTTAACAATAGATAAGAAATGGATCCTCATGATTTAAAAACAATCAGAGAAAGGTTCATTATTTAAAATTTCTAAACTTTTGCAACTACACACTGGTGGCTTTTTCAATGACGTGAAAGCAAAAATTTCACAACATATAAAAATAGAAACAAATTATTGTATTTCTATGGCACCAGAAACAACAACTATTAAAATTAACACTAACTGTCAAATGCAACAAAGTGATAAGACAAACAGAGGTTCCACCGATCAGAATCAATTTAGTGAGGTAAAAGCAAATAGTGGAGAGGTCATTGAACTCTCTGAAATGGAAAAGGAAAACTAAGATAAAACCAGTTAGGATGAGACTTTAACACTTCATCATCTTCCAAATTCCATATATCTTCTAATAGGAAAGACTCCAACAGGTCAATAGGAGTACAATTTGCATCCTTTCTACTTGTATAGCTCACTTAGTTAAGAAGTATTGAAGATTATTCAAAATTTTACTGAAGTGATGAGCATCCACCTCCTATTAATAGGTGGAATGTTGTTTACCCTTTGTATATACCATTTGGATCAACTTAACAGCCTTGATGACTCAACTGTTGAACAAACAATGACCCAATTTAACCACCTAGAGAGGCCAACCTTGGAAAAAACAATGATTCCCTCTTTAAGAAATGAATCACATGTTGTGACAGGATACCATTTACTCTGTGTGGATATATCAACTAACCCAACTTAACGAATTTGATGGCTAAACTATGAAACAAGCAGTGACCTGATTCAATGTCCATAATGTGCCAGCCACAGAACACAGAATGCCCCCTTACAAGGTGTGTCAACCCTTCATACCTTTTGACAAAACATATGCACTACTCAGCAATGTAATAAGTGTTATATAGACTGAGATAGACATCCATTGGATCTTAAATTTAATGATGTAGGTTCCATCCTATACAACATTAATTATTCTGTTCTTAAGTACATAAAACAAAAAAATAACAAGATGAACCACCTAATAAAAGAGAATGTTGTTTACACTATGATTTAAAGGCCTTGATGCCCAACCAAGGATCGAACAATGACCTGAAACAACTACCTTCATCGTCCAACCACAGACCAAACAATGGCACTCTTATAGAGGTTTGTATGCCAACATCCTTGGAGAAAAATCATGTAAGAGGAATCAAACCTGGTAGAAGATATAAAATAACCCCACTCTCACCAAACCAACCTTCAGCAAAAGACCACATCAGATAAGAAGAATCAAAACTGGTAGTAGTTGTAACAAAGCCCCACTCTTAATGGCCCCAATCACCCCTAGTGACTAACTTATTTAGAACTGATATCATATAAGAGGGAGTGTTTCTTAGTCTTGCAAAATAATGAGTTATAATCCAAAGAGCCTCCAACATGGCATGAAAATTAAAACTGATTTCTTTTAAGAGGACTTACATCCCAAATTTCATTGTCAAAATGTTCTTCAAGTGGGTCCAGATTGCTCCATATAGTCCTTCAAACAGTATTGGGTCCTACAGAATAATTGTTAATTTAGACCTTAGATCATGGAGTCCAATCCTCACAAAGCCCAAGCCATCCAGTAATTTCTACTAATTTTGTGCACCTGGAACAGTATGTGTGCTCCCAATATGATAGGAACCGAGGCACCCTTATATGCTGCAGTTATAAAAGAAGAGTAGACTTGCATTTTGACCTTCCCAGTTTCTCTTTCTTCTTCCTTTACAATCTATCCAGATCTATTTTCATTGATTCTTGTTGCTCGGTCCTCTGCATCCTCATTTTGAAATGGTTTAACGGATTCGGAGACCATGGTATTGTAGAATCTACTTTTGTTATTGCCTATTTGTGGTGCTATCCTCCTAGATGAAATCTATGCTGCATCAATTGCATTCAAAGTATGTTGGTGTGCACCAACTAGCTTTAATAAATCTAGACCACCCAGAATATCTTCACTCCTCCCAACTTGAACTATGTCTCCATCTCGCATAACCTACAAATTTTCCCAAAAGATCCCTAAAAAATTTTCATGACTTGACACTAGCAATTTCATATTCAAAGATTAAATTGTACTATACATAAAGGTTACACATTTGCAAGTATAAGGTCAGATGCAGATAAAAATTATACTTGATGTTTGACATATACCACTGTCTTCCATCCCAGAACTCCAAGAAGGAACTCTTGTTACATTATTTGGTGAGCTAATGAGGCATTGGACTATGCATTCAAATAAAAGTGTACTTTGACAAACTACTCTGCAAATGCATTCAATCCTTCTAATTAGAGATTGAGAGCAGTACTTTAAAGAGATGAGCTCATGTATGAGCATCAACAACACTAAAAGGGTCGTCGAGAAGATAGACATCTACATCCTAGTAAGCAAAAAAGTTTATCCACAAATTCCTGTCAAACCTATGCTGCAGTGTGGGGATCTTTGCCCAGTTCCTATATAACACATATGAATATAGAACTGGGAGAATGTGTTGCAGACCACGTTCTCAAGTTGGAACCTGAAAATGCTACACATTATGTGGCTCTGTCAAATATATATGTTGCAGCTGGTAGGTGGTCTAATGTAGAAAAGGTGAGAAAAATGATGAAAGAGAGGAGAATAAAAAGACACGCAAGATGAAGTTGGGTTGATATCAATAACAAGGTGTATTCTTTTGTCGTAGGGGACAGTTCAAAGCCAAAAACACAGAAAAAAAGATGAAAGAAGCCGTGAATGTTCCTAACAAGAATTTTATGGTTGATGCAATGTTTATGCTGCATGATGTGGAAGATGAATAGAATGAAATTATCTTTGCTGACATGGTAGGAATCTAGCAATTACATCTACACTTATTGTAATCTCCTCTGCAAACCCTATGACAATACTCAATGATTTGATTTTGATTTTAAGCGGGTGAAACTCTAGGAGAATAGTCAATGATGTTTATGCATCATGATGTGGAAGATGAATAGAATGAATTTATCTCTGCTAACGTGGTAGGAAGCTAGCAATTACATTTTCCTTATTTTAATCTTCTCTAAAAACCCTATGAAAATAGTGTTGGCCTAATATCCTGACCTATGGCCAACAATTGAAAAACATCCCACACACTCGAATTAATGCAATCTTGTATGTGTTTTGTGTGGCTACCGTCTCTCACAGGATAAAGGCCCTGCTGCCTGTAAAATGTGCTCTCTAGGTAGAGAGTCTCTTGAGGTGTAGGTGGTAATTTTTACTTAACCAAACTTCCGTACAAACCAAAAGGTCTAATCTAAATGACTAACTAGTACTAACAAATACATTAAGCTAAGAACAGAAAAAATAATAGCAGCTCCTAATCCTATTCTAAAATGACCTAGATGCAAGTTATCTATCCCAAACTGGGAGTTTGAATTCATACTCTGATAGCAGGTTTTATTATAAAAAATGATCTATAATCCTGCAATGTTAGGAAATCCCACTATCAGCAGAAACAGATCTAAATCAACTTACAATAATACAACATCTTATCATAAATTAATTTGAATATGAAATAAAACTTGTAATCAAAATAGATTTAACACAGTATTGAAGCATGACAAGTACACTCAGGTAATAACATAGAAATGAAACAAAGTCGACTCACACAGTTAGTACTTCATATAATACAATCTCATAATCAACTGAAAAAAAAGAGTCATGAAGAAACTCATTTACTTTTCCATTTGACAATGAATCATTCACACTTCAACACTATGTCCTTTGTTCAGAATCCATTAAAAAAATGCTTTCACATATATTATAATGATACATATATATAAAAAGGAAACTCAACACAGGAGAAACAACATTAAGAAACCATGATATAACAGACAGATTTAGCTAATGTCCTCAGAATCTCTGTAAAATCCAGTGGTCCTCAGAAGCAGTTCTAAAGGAACGCAAGCATAACAGAATAATATCAAAGTACTGTAATATATTTGTTCTCCACAATTTTTGGATTCCAACCTATTCCTTCTGTTTAGAGGTTTCTTATAAAGGAAACAAAAAGCTACAACTGATTAACTAAAATTCCTATTGCTCAGGAAATATTTGAATTTTATCCAAATATGGTTCAACCATGACCAGAATTGTAGGCATGCTATTACAGAACCACCTAGAGAGAAAAATACGCCAAGAAGGTTAACTTACTGGAGAAAATCCAGCATTATACTCTCGAGATCATGATAACATCATATTGGATAATCTGGGCTAATAAAAGCTTAGAAACAGAAATGTAGCAATCGCAAAGCATCAATCAGTTGCAAATCTCGAAACATTCTTCATTGAGTAACCATGCATAGTCAAAAAGCACAAATGTAGGCCAGCATCCAACTTTATCCCAACAGCTTCATTAACACCTGTGAATGTTCAAATGAAATCTGTTTAGCAGGATTTAATGATGATCACATAAACATGAGCGAGATATATGCAGAATTTTAATTCTATAGATATTTCAATTTAATAATTTAAACTATGAGCTAAAAAACCAAAAAATGACAAAGCCAAAACATCACTAACCTATGAAGGCCTATTCAAAATCCTCTGTATGCATAATTTAAGATACAAAATACAAAATTTAGAAGTCTTTGGAGAAACAAAAATCAAGTTTTTGAAGCTAATTCGACTAAGAATCTAATGGGTACACTTCTCCTAGCTTCATCCAGTTTAGCTCTGAACTTGACAACTCTGGTCTTGTTAATCTTGTTCTGTTTCTTCAAATTTTTATTCTTCAGCAAAATCCTTTTATTCAGTTCTTTGTATTTCAACTTCTTTCCTCTCAGCACATCCCATTTCTCAATCCAGGAGATCAATTCAGTTTTTAAACCTATGATTTCCTCCATGGCAATTGTTTGTATAACCTCCACTTCCTTTAAATCTATTTGCAGGGAGGAAATCACTCAAGCATGAGGATTTGGATCAATTTGATATTTCGATTTTCTCTTCATGTTTATTCGGGCTTCTTCAACTAGGTAAGGTTTTCTGTTAATTTCTTGATCACACTTGTGGTTCACTTAACAACTGTCAACAACCTCGTTTCCAGAAACAGACATGTACTTAAGATCTTGAACACATGGGCCTATGGGAACTAGATTTGGTCGAACTTCTGAGGAGTCACTTACCTCAACAACCGAGATATCCCCAGCACTCAAATTTCTCCTGCCAAGCAAAGCGGCTATCATGCTGCATGTGGTCCTACGTATAGCCCTATTGCTCATTGCTCAACTAGTTTGATCTTCAGCCTCTGTCTGCTTTATGTCAACCTGTGAATGAGGAGGATTCTTGTTTTGATAGGTTATAGGGATTGGAGGTTTCCTTACTCGATCTCGAGAATCATTAGCAGGAACTTCATCACTAGTTTCAACCTCAACTTTTACATCATCAAAACTTACGGTTTGGTCAGGTTGAAACATTTCATCACCCAAAACATCCTGAGAACCAGAGTCCTCAAGTCCAAGCTCATCTTCCTCATTGTTTACATGCCTACGTCTAACCCTAGGCCTCTGTTTGGGTCATTTCTCATTAGCACCAAACCCATTTCACAAAAGGAAGGAATCCCAAGATTGACCTAGTTCTTCCAGTCAACATCACACAAGGATTTTAGTTAACCCATGATGGAATAAACTCCTATTTTTATCCCCAATATTAGTCTGATAGGTGGATTCCATTTTGTGCAAACTATTCAAAAAAAAAGGGCATATTGATAGGGTACCCTTTGAATATCATCAACATCTGAAGGTGATAAAATTGCATCTGAGACAGCCTACCTTCGCAAGTAGCATACCTGATAATTAGCTCCAATAGAGCTCACCATTTCTTCATTAACAATCTAGAGGGGAAGTCGTATTTGAACTTGGTTTGTAAATGAGAAGGGGTAAGAAGCCCCTTCCAATGGTCATTTTTAATATTCTTTCCTTTGTACCACTTCTCGTCGGTTTGTGGCAACCCAATGGCTTGAGAAATAAATTCCTCATATAGCCTAAGTTCAACATCTCCCACATGTGCATTAACCCCATCAAATGACCCTTTGAATGCCTTGGATACTGCCATATTGAAACTAAAAAACTTTCGTAAGAACTCCAACCATCGAAACCTTGACATTACCTCTGGACACTTGGGAGTAGCATGTAGATATTTATCACCAATAAGCTTGAACCTAGACACTCGATCCATGGCAGCAGATAAACAAACTTCTAGGGTTTTCGGAAAACAAATTAAAATATACATTCGATTTATCGACAGTCTAAGAATTACCATCAATACTCTGAAATGCCCTATTCTATCAAAACCCTGAAAATATCCCTTTAAGTTCATCATAATGCGAATTGGCAGAGAAAAGAGATTTTGAAAATAACCTACCAAAACATGATAAACTACAGGAGAGTGAAGTAAGCGAGTTATTAAGAGATATGTTTGCATGATTAAAGATTGACAGATGGCAACCTTCAAGCGACACGAATACCAAAACCCTAGCTCCACCATGACTTCATCGTTGATTATTATTTCATAATGTCGTGATGATGTAGGCTAACTAATCATGTTTAACACATGACCAAATGGTTTCCAAAACCCAATAATTCATTTATCAAATAAAATCATAATAATGTGTTCACCTATAATCAATAATTTAGGGTCAAGGTCAAAATAATCACGGAATAATTTATAATGTAATGAGACCAGTGTCAAAACCTAAAAAGTGACTTTAGACCTTCATGACAATCTTTGATACTAACTCATTTTAGAAATACAAATTTGAAATAAGGGATAAGCGTATAGTATAGTAGGGTTCATGAAGATCATATTAAATCCACTTTAAAACTTATGACAACTAAGATAAGATAAATAATTCAGAAGTGATGAAGCTTGACCAAATTTCCTATATGAACCAAACAGTAACAGTTATCTCACCATATAGTAACTAGTTTGAATTAATAATTTATAAATTCATTTGAAATCAATCATGCATGAGTGAGAAGTGGAAAAATAGGAGCTACTAATCTTCTGTAGTTATAGTCCTCCAAGTGATCGACATAAATGAGGAATTAAGATCATGAGTGTCAAATTTTTCCATAACTGATGTTAATCTCAGCGAATCGATTAGCCAAGTAAGCTTCTATCGGGAGTGTCTTAAGAATCAAATATTATAAGGGCACTCTCAGGATGTCCATGATGAGTGTTGATCCAGACCAAAATAACAAATATTGTTCGAAAAATTATCAATTTTCAAATTATTTATTTTCAAGAATGCTCCGAAGGGTGTTGCTTGCTGACAATTGGTGACATGCTGGGACTGAACCACTTATCTCTGTAGAAACAACATCCACACTTCAGATAATCACAAATGATGTCTTAAAAATATCAAATCTCTGCCTAAATGATTCAAATTCAAAGTAGTCTAAACATATGACCAGACATCGACATATTTCTGTACCAACCCTATGACTGTCAGCCAAGTGTTCTTGATCCTAATCAGACTCAGGAAAGAACAAGATGACTTAATTCCAATGTATATCCATAAGGTCAAAAACATGTGAAAAAATACCTGCATAGATATGGCTTATTTAGAACATCAGTTGGTTTTCCCCTCATTCAAGCAAAATATCAGACAATACTCCTTCTCTTCTTTTCCTCTTTTATTTATTTATTTATTTATTTTATATTATAGGAACACAAAACCTTGTTAGTATATATACAAATCATATACACAGAGACAAACAAGAAAATAATTAATGAGAAACACTATCTTAGCTTGGTGACGAAATAATGATAGCTTTATTTACCAATCCTACCAAAAACTTATTAGGCCAGCTCGTGATGAGACTCCCTGTCTCTCAGTTATTCGACTGAGATTTGTTGTCATTGGCTTGGTAACCAAATTTTGACAACGTCATTCCAATAGAATTTATGATCATTAAACAGGTCAGCTCATGATGAGACCTCCTATTTTTTGATAATCCTTTTCATGTTCACCTTATTTCAAGAGTATTGCCCTACTCGAATAACAAGATGTATTCATGAAAATGAGGGGAGAAAGACCACAGACTTATCAAGATTGGTTAAGGATAACCAAGTATATTCAATGAATTTTTGAGCTTAATAGACATCCATTGGAATCAGTAAATAAATTTCCTGAAGTATTTGATATGTAAGAAGACACTCAAAGACAACAATCAAGGACTGTTGACAGAAAAATTGTGGAGACTAAAACTACCACAAGTCTGGAAACAGATCACTTATGAGACATCCAATACTCCCATCCATCATCAGTGATTACGATCTGATGTGTATTTCAGTCATTTCTATTCAATACATTTCATCATCAGGTTCTTTTTTAAGTCCGTGCAGAATGCTTCATGTTGAAACTTGTGGTTGAATATAGGAGATGCATTGGGGAAATAAACTATTTACAAAGGAAAAACACAAACTTATGTATAGTAAATGATCTAAAGAGTTGAATTATTTTCATGATCTATCATTTGGAATTGCGAATAAGGCATTATGATGGTGATAGTAACGAAATAATCGGTGAGCGTAAGATCGAAAATTCTATCCAGAAATCAACATAAAATCAAATCTTATGTGCATAAATCTACATAGATGAGAATATACAATGGAAATGACTTGATGATGTGAGATTATTGAAAGTAGATTTTAAGGGCATGCCCATTTACCGGGAGGGTATCGATCTATCCTTGCAAAGTCTTTAAATAGAAGGTATTAGGACCAAGTTTTTCTGCTATAACATATCGGCCTAACCAAAGACATTGAAATTTGGTGTGTTCCCCTTTATGCTCATGTGCTTTGTCCCATCTCAAAACCAAATCATCTACTTGTAACTCTCGATTCAAGGATGAGCCATGATCGAACCATGATTTAAGATTTTGATTTTTTTTCGCAAAATGTTTCTTGGTATTTTCTCTTTCCTCTTCCAACTTCAATAGCAGATTGATTCTTTCTTCGATGGCTGAACATTCAGTCTCATGTACAGCTCGTGCAAGCTGTAAGGAAGGTAAAAAAAGGTTTGGAGGAATAATAACATCTACTCCATATACCAAAAAGAAGGGAGAATTACCAACAGATGATTTTGGAGTGACCCTATCATCCCACAGAGCTTGATACAAGACAATATGCCAGTTCCTGTGATGCTCAGCTATAGATCTTTTCATAATTTTCAGAAAGTTTTTGTTTGTTGATTCAGCAACACCATTGCCTTGTGGATAGTAGTTTGTTGAATACCTAATCCTGATTCCCTTTTCTAGTGCAAATTCAGTAAATTCTCCAAAAGAAAAATAAGATGCATTATCAAACATGAGAGATTCAGGCACTCCAAATATGGTGGTTATGTTAGTTTCAAGGAAATGCAATACCTGATTTGTATTAACCACCCGCATGGGTTCAGCTTCAGACCATCGAGTAAAATAATCGGTGGTAGTTATGATGTACTTATGCTGAAAGGAGGAGGATGGATTTATTGGTCCAATGATGTCAATTCCCCACTGTTGAAAAGGTTTGTCCACCATCACAGGTTGCAAAGGAAAATCTGGTTTTTTAACTTTGCCAGTTGCAGTCTAGAAGTCTTGGCACCTTATAACGAAAGCATGGGAATATTTAAATAGATTTGGCCAAAAATAGCCTTCTCTCATAATTTTATGAGTAGAAGTATCACCACCAAAGTGGCCACCAGCAGGCCTGTCATGCAATTGCATTAAAACCAAATCAGATTCTTCATTCTCTGGACAATGAAGCAAAAGTCCGTCTGCATTTTTCCTGAAAAGCACATTATTTACCAATTGATAAGGTGTCGATTTTAATATTACTACTCTTTTATTTTTTGGATCTAAATGGTCTGGAGCACTACTAGTTTCAAGATAAGCATGAATGTCAGTATACCATGATCTATCTGGGTCTGGGATAAAACATATTTCTTTCTGCAACAAAACAACATCTAAAGACATGTCATTCTGGTCAGCAGGGAGATGTGCTGATTCGACAACCAGCGTACACAACCCCAAAACTCATATGATCCGAGAGGGTTTAATATCTAGATCATACTCCTGGAGAGCATGCATCCAATGTGCTCTCTTTTCTCCAAGGTCCTTTTGTACCAGCAAATTTCTTACAGCATAAAATGGAACAATTACCTTGGTTTCTGATTTAAGGAGATAAGGGCAGAAATGTTTTACTGCTTTGAACACAACAAAAGCATTTTTATCCACTTCATGGTAATTCAGTTATGCTCCTTTTAAATTTGAGCTCATGAAGGAGATAGGTACTTCATCCTCCTGCTGGTTCTTCTCAGCAAGAACAGCTGCATAAGATATGTCGGATGCAAAAGTATAGAGAATAAAGTCTTTCCTAAAATCAGGAATAACAAGTGCGGGTGCTTCAGCTATGGATTCTCTAATCCTGATAAATGACTACTTTTCTCTATCCCCCCATGAAAAACTACTATCTCTTTTAATCATATTCTGTAGTGGACACAATTTCAGAAAAACTTGGAACAAATCTCCTTACAAAATTTATCTTTCCCATGAAGGATTGCATGGATTTCTTGGTAGCAGAAAAAGGAATCTTAGAGATGGCTTCTATTCTTTTTGGATCAATTAGGATCCCATATTTCAACACTACAAACCCAAGCAAAATCCCCTCAGTTATTGAAAATATTGAATTTTTAGGGTTAAGGGAAATACCAAATTTCCTACAACGTTCAATCACTTTTCGTAAGTGTGAGATGTGATCAGACCTGTTTTTTGAAAATACAGTAACATCATCCAAATAGATAATGACAGAGTGGTTTATCAAACCTCTGAAAGTAGCATCCATTTCCCTTTGGAATGTATCCCCAGCGTTTATTAAACCGAAAGGCATCTTCCTGTAAGCATAGGTTCCCCAAGGTGTCCTAAAAGTGGTTTCCAAATGATCTGTAGGAGAAACTACGACCTGGTTATACCCAGAGAAACCCTCTAATAAAGACAACATCTGAGCACCTGTCACCTTTTGAAGGATTTGTTCCATGGGCAAAACATGATAGTTGTCCTTTTCCAACAATCTGTTTAAGTTTTGGAAATCTACACATAGATGAATATCTCCATTCTTCTTCCTAACGGGAACAAGGTTTGCCACCCACTGTGCATGGCGTATAGGAAATATGATCCGGGCAGTAAGCAGATTATTCAATTCTTTCTTTACTGCTGGTTCTAAGGCAGGGTGCATTTTCATTAGTTTCTGCTGGAATGGTTTTGACTAAGGTTTCATCGGGATTACATGTTCTATGATCTAGGTATCAAAATTTTTCAAATCATCGTAGGACCATACAAACATGTATTTGAATTCACTAAACAGTTTTAGGAAGGCCAATTTTTCATCTGGGGTGCAGTCAGATCCTAAGTTGATATTTTGAAGATTCGATTCCGTGCCTAAATTAATGGTTTCATAATGCATGTTAGAACTATTTGTCTTGCAATTAGGCACTCCCTTGAATTTATCATGCAGGTCATAAAACTTTTCAATTCTAAGAATTGACATAGGGATTGAATTTACCTATTCAAAAGATTTATCAATGGGACGAGGCAGGTGGATTACCGAGAAATTGTGTAGATCCTCATCATGTATGATCTCATCGATCACTGATTCCTTAAAAGCATTTTCTCCTGTTAAGAAGGAAATAATCTGTGAATCATCATTAAAGACCGACCAGTTAGTAATGTTATCTGGAATTGATGGTCTAAATAATAATTCAATAGAAAAAACATTAGGGGAAAAATATTCAGCGGGAATAAGTCATGAAACCACATTTGCTAACAAATCAGCTTCCTGATTCTGAAAACGAGGAATGGATTCAATATTAAAGGCATCAAGTGCTGAAATTAAATTCCATATCTTCCTTTCGTAACTTTGTAGGTGATTAGTAATGAATGGAATTACGGACCTGTCTAACAATAATTTCAGAATCTCCAAATGAAATCAGAACTTTAAATTTTAAGTCCAATGCTTTCTTGAGTCCTTGTATGAGGGCTTCATATTCGGCTGTGTTATTTGTGCAAAGAAATTCCATCCTACAAGACAGCATGAATTTGTTTCCTGTAGGGTATAGGAGCATGCAGCCCACTCATGCACCTTCTTTGGATCGAGATCCATCAAAATATAGATGCCAAGGGTTATCAACAAGACTATTTACATCACTTACAGCATTCACAATATTTACTAGACTAGGGGGCAGCTTCCTGAAAATCATAATGTAGGATTTTTTATTTATTTACAGAATTGGTAAATGCAAATTTAAGTGTAGGAAAACTCTCTAAATCAGAATCGTACCCATAGTTTCCTAAAATAGAATCATTGAACAAAACTAGTTCATTAGGAGCATTTATTTCGGTCACCGTGTGTTTCATGTACCTCTCTCTGTCAATCCTGATCTGATTTGGTCGCCCATTTTTAGGCAACCACAAATGTGACCAATCAGTTGAAAAGTATCCTTTTAAGGCTTGAGACCAGTCATGGCTTAAAAACATCCCATAAACATCCGGTATGTCTGCTACCACTATGTCAATAACCTGGAAGATCTGTGGATTGGTGGCCATTCTAATCATTACTCCTTTTAATTATCCTACAATTTTCACCTTGGACCGATCTAGTTGGCTGATTTGTATTTCACAAGGAGTGGGCTTGGCATTCAGCTTCTTATAGACCAAGTAAGGCATTATGTTTGATGAAGCTCCAGAATCAATCATACAGTTATGAACATTCTGGTTAAAGATTTCAAACGTTAGCAGAAATGGTGGAGTTGTAGATTTGGAGTTCTTTCCTATGAGTGCATCTTTATCAGTAGTTGTTTTGACATTACTGTTATAACCTACTGCTATTTTACTGGTTGAAGGATCAAGGTTATTGACTGAAGGTACATAGGGATGATTCTTTGTTTTAGTGGTTGATGGGTTTGATAAATTCACTAGTACAAAATGAGGAATTAGCTACTAGGTGACTAAAAATTATAGTCACCACAGGTTTTTCAAGTGATTTACTACTAAATATGAGCAATTTTGATTAACCCAACTATAAACAACTAAAATTAACCACTAATTTAGTCATCATTTAACAAATATGACTAGATAATAAGTGACATAATTAAAAATGACTAACATAAATGACTAATTTAGTCACGACATAAAAAATGACTAGCTAGAAGAATATGAATTAGTCATTTATGTGATTCATTTTTAATTGTTTCATGAAAAATTGAAAATTTGACAATGAAATGTAAATTTTTTAAATTTTATACCTTCTATTTATAATATTGGTGCCATGCACCTCAATCTTAAAAGATCCAACAAAGCAATTGCATGAATTTTCTCTCTATCATCTTTATCCCTGTTGCACCAATGAAGCAAACTTGGTTAAGCATGTGCTAAAAGAAAATTAGGTTCCTACGTCAATTACGAATTAGGTACTAGAACCATTACCATATCGATACCTAGCTAGAAGCATAATAGCTAGTTGTTTATCCTTCGACAATGTAAGAGTCCCTACAAGTTACATACATCTTAGGTGCTTTTCTAACTTCAATATAACTTATATATTCATGATCTGTTACCGTCGAACGTCTAGCTGCACTAGTCGACTTAGCTTCACCAGGATGAGTTCCTTTAAACATCATCAGACTTTGTACACAAACTATTTGACAAAATGTCTAATTAAATATGTGCTCTCATGTCGTTTGGTGATTTTTTTTGGTATTGGATTATTTGTCGAAGAATTGTTCTAGTTGATCAAATATGCTTGATTAATTTATCCTATAATACTAGGTGTCAAGAATTTTCCTCACAATTCACCTATTGTACATAAATTAGATTTGAACCCTAAAAAAGTGTTAATGGAGGAGCTATCGTCCGTGGTTATCCCCTTACAGAAACATGTAAATATTTCTGCAACTCTTGATTTTTAGTAATCCCATTGAAGTTGTTGAGAGTTTGTTTTTAGTTTAATCATTAAATCTTCTCGCTATACTCCAAATTGCATGTGAGTAGAATCAGAGACCCTCAGCTTTGCAATTTGTATTTTCTAGGTCCATCACTATTTTTCATTTGGCCTGACACTTACCCTCAGTGCCTACCTCTGTAAAAAGACATTGAAGAATAATCCAACATTAAAGAGTAGAGGCAAAAGACATTTAGAGAAGGAATAATTTACTTTACTTACAGAGAACAACAAAAAAGTTTTCAAAGGAACA
The DNA here is from genome assembly GCA_001517045.1 of Pseudotsuga menziesii. Lineage (NCBI taxonomy): Eukaryota > Viridiplantae > Streptophyta > Pinopsida > Pinales > Pinaceae > Pseudotsuga > Pseudotsuga menziesii. The sequence goes on from LPNX010149076.1 coordinate 306,699, forward strand.
AAAAATAGACTATAAGTTAACTTGGAAGGGATACGATAGATTGATTTCTCAATATGCTAAGTGTAATCTCCCCAATTTTGGATTGCCATATTCTACATTTGAAGAGGACTTTCTGGCTTATGTTAGCGAGTCAAAGGAGTGTGATAATGTTACCAGAAAGCTTGGAGGAGTTTTATGGGGCCCAACTTAGTTTGATTATCATTATTCACCATGAGGATCACTTCCGTACAGTCCTTTCTTGGCTCCTTTACATTCCGACGATTCCCGTAAATTGAGAAAATTATTATGCATAATTTAATTAAAGTCACTAAAGGTGTCATATCGATCATATTATTTGATGGAACACCTTAGTATAATAGCTGGTTGGAACTAGGACGAAGAGCTTTAAATGATGAAAAACAAGAAAATGAATTAATTCATTATCTAATGTCACCTAGAGAAAAATGTACTTTACATTGAGTAATCAATTAATAAAGTAACTATTGACAAAGTCACTTTATTATTAAAAGGGTAAAAAGAAAAAAAAATAGCAAAAAAGAGTAAACAGGAAGATAAGACATAAAAATGTATTTTTTATTAAAAAGTAATTCATTTTTAATAAGTGAAAAAAAAGTGGACAAAAAGATAAAATATAAAAAAAAAAGTAAGTGAAAAAAGTGAAAAAAAAATAGAAAATATAAAAAGAAAGAAAGTTCATACTTTCAACGATTCTTGTAGATTTGCATTTATGAAAAAGAGCTCTTGAACAAAGCTTTTGCAGTGAGACAAAAACCACCTCAGGTTTCTCATGTGCACTACATTGCCTTAATATTTGTAGTGTCACTCAATTGATAGAGAAATCTAAAGAGTTTCCATGGTAAATATGGAGGGAGCAACCATTTCTTGCATGTCTTGCTGCTGAAAGAGTTTCCATGGTAAATATGGAGGGCACTAGTAGCTCAGATATCTTTACAGTTTGGAGGACGCATCCTTGAATAAAATACAAATCACAGCTGCCAGGGATATGAGTGTAGAAGATGGTGTATTCACCATCCTCTATCCAAGTTGCTGGGAAGAAATATTGATTCATATTTCTAACATGTCGTTTTTACATTGTCTGATAAACAGGGACGCACTGGGATGCACTGTTGAAGAAGAAATCAGCATTTTGTTAACTCTTATATCATCTTCCAAGAAGGGACATGAGTTTGCGATTGTGTTAAGCCTATATTCCTCCTATTATGGGGACCAAGCTGCTACAGGATTTTCATTCTTCATAGTGCCAATTCTTCTCAATAAAAAGGGATGTCATAAAATTTGTGAGACTGGTGCATTATTATCTACCTTCTTATGTGGTGTTTGGTGGTAGAAATCCTTGTTATTAAGGAAGGATTTAGTATACTGGTTGACTAATTTGGGGTCTTGAGTAGTGTTTATAATCCAAGACTGATTTGGGGAAAAATAGTGAAAATATATCAACTGCTACAGGCATGTGGAATGCATAGAACCAAAACTGCTCTCCCACAATCATCTTATATCATTCCCTGAACTTCAAGAAGATTGATATAGAACTCTATACTCCCATAACCATTGAAAGAAGGTGGCCATCTCCAGATATTTACATTTATCTCTCATCTGGGCATGGTTTTTTCTTATAGCCACACATATATATGTTTATATACTGCTAAAATATACTTGTTCAAGTGGCCACATTCCAACAATTCTAGATCTAAAGTAATTTCAAGTGCCCTGTACTTATATGCTGGTAATTACAGTGTGAGGCATCTCATGACAATCTGGGAAACTTACTCTTTTCAAGGCATGTATTGTGCTCACTTATTATACTTATTAGTCCTATAATTGATGTTGAGAAGATATTTGTTCTGAATCATGTGTTGTATATGTCCACTCCTCTATTATGAATGATATGTGTGCATTATGTCGAAAATTTCCACTCATTGATTCCAAGAAAACCTTGAAACCTTATTACATAACCAACAGTTTCATAAGTAGCTAGTGCTTCAATTTTATTGCTCAGGCAGTGGGTATCTATTTGGTAGTGAAGTGCTTTTAGCAGGTAGAAGACCAAGTAGATTTCAAAACAAGTAGCATGCTAAAGCAGTAAATCTACAAATGTATGAAGGAAGGTATCAACCAGCAGTGCTTTCTAAGTCATATTTAAGCCACAATAAGCTATAGTTGAGTGACCAACAAATTATTTGACCTCACCTTATAGGCTCAGTAATATATAGTTTGGGAAAATTTTGACTTCAATTTGGATAAAGTCATTACACTGAGTGACTCTGTTGACTTCAAACATGTACTGGGCAATAAACCAATCAATAATAGATAAAACAAAATGTGAAATTGAGGTGGCTTCCAGTTTTGCAAGAGATATTCCGACCTCTTTGTTCCAAGGTCCCAAAATATGGTCCCAAACAGTAGGGAAACCACTATAGTGAAGAAAAACCACACAAAATTATAGTGTGGATTCCTCCAATATGACCAATGTTGCTTCCAAAGGCGGGCCATGCACTGAACTATGAAGGACTGTGCATACTATGTTGGAAAATTTAGATCCTGCGAGCCATGAGCATGGGTTCTTAACTCTTTAATAAGAGCTTGATTCCATCTGGAAAGAAGAACAATATTATAGTCAAATAAAGTTTATACAACCCTGCGATTTATTTCTTTGGAGAAATTATGTTATCGTCAAAGATGGGGTAACAAAATTAGAGATGCACAATGAAAAAATATTTTTCTCAAACAAGTTCCTACAATTGTGTTACATACTCATATAGTGCTGAGTTTTTGTAGATTTCAAAAAACTCTACACCAAGTCTTTCCTCAGTGGCTATGGAACTCACTTGCAGCGCCCATGTTGCTGGATTGTATCCTTCTACAATCTTTGGAACTCTTGGAACAACCTAATTAAATAAACAAAAATTAGACAAGATCATTATTTTCTGCTATGGATTGATAATGGAAAACACAACTGTTTACTAAATAGATTATAAAAGATGGAAAAATAAATCAACCATACCTCATAATAATCGATGAGTTTATGAGGATGATGACCCATAGGACCTGCATAGATGATTTGGCCATCCCTTTTCAAGAGTAAGAGCTGCATTTTAGCAAACCATTAAAACTGAAAATTTAGCAACTATTGAATATGTGGAACACTATCTTATTCTAGCGGCTAGCCCATTGCACCCTTTTCCTTTCGTTAAGCCAAACAAAAAAACAAAAAAATATGCCTTTTGTTTCACAACACATAGATTGATCATGAGAGTATTTTATTTCACATTATCAAAAGCTTCAAATATATCAATGCTAGGTTGGTGGATGGTACAAATAACTGTTCGACCTATATTGACTGTGTTTCGAACAGTACGCATAACTATTGCTGCAACATGGGCATCTAGTCCTGAAGTTGGCTCATCCATGAAGATTATAGAAGGATTGGCAACTAGTTCCACTACTATGGTAAGTATCTTCCTCTGCTCTATAGAAATATCTGTCACTACAGGAAGCCCTATAAGAGCATCTCTCAAAGGAGTGAGCTCGATAAGCTCCATGACTTCTACCATGACCATTTGCAATTAGTGTAACAAAACAAATATGTGAGTAAAAGCTGCTTGGACAAACTAATTAACAAGGAAAGATATTCACTCTAAAGCACTGCATGCAAGGGGGATAAATTTAGACGAACCATTCTAGTTTTCTTGTCAACCTCACAAGGAAGACGAGGCCATGCAGAAAAAAAGAGTGATTCAAACACAATGATATTTGGATAATGGATATCATTTTGTTTGCAATATTCTAAGATGCAAGAAAATGTTTCTTGCTTCTTGGGGAATCCGAAGATGCTTATATCCCCTTCTATATATCCCCCTGATTTTCTTCCAGCCAAGACAGCCATAAGGGTAGTTTTTCCAGCACCACTAACTCCCATCAAGGCCGTAAGTACCCATGGTCTAAAGGATCCACTTACATTGCAAAGGAGTTGTATCCTGTCTTGAGCCAAGCCTTCACTTTTCATCTCCTGTTAGAAAAATAAACATTACAATTCCAGTCCCTAGATGATATTTTGAAGAGAAACTGGGTATGTCAAAGTTCTAGTTAATTGTATTGACATTTATTAGATGTGGATGCATTTCTTTTATTTGAAAACCTCTACTACAAATGACAAGTATCCAAATGGTATTTTTGTTTGTTCACAAGAGAAAACCATTTTGTTTTCCCTTGCTGGTATACAATGCCTGTTGGTTCCTAGGCATATATTCTTCCATTTGTGTTCACCTCAATTTCATGTTGCACATTCAGGGACTTTAGGAAACTCAAGCTAAAGTCTTGGTATTTTTTATAGGTTGATGTCTTTCTTGGAACAAAGTTTCCTTTGTATTTTGTTTTTATGCATTTTTCAATCTTTAAAAGATAAATGAAAGTGGTGGTTAATATAAGCATAAACATGATTCCTTAAGGACCAGGAATTTTTGTATTTATGGTAATCCCTGAAGAGCAGGGGCAACTGGTTTCGATGGGAAATATTAGCTTCGCCACTAAACTTGTTTTAAGTTGCTATTTCACACTTATTCACTTGACAAAATATTGGAGACATGTTGAAACTATTATAAAAGGTAGGTTGACCCAACATTACAACTTTATCTCTATTTGCATTTCAAATCATAAGTTTACCTTGGTGTTGTCTATTTATGCAAAGATAGACTCAATGCTTGTGTAGAGACTACTTTATTATGGCACCTCTGTTTTGATTTTCAACATGATATTAGAGATGGAGAATTTGCACAAAATTTCAATGGTGTTTATGTTACTATCAAGGGTTTACATCTTCATGTCCATGAAGTTATTGTTGCTCAAGGAACAAGCATATCCATGGAAATAAATAGGTGGTTTAAACAAAAGGAAATGGTAGGAAACTGAAGAGACTGATTTCTCCTAGAAGGGGAAGCATTTGATGACACAAGTAAGTTAGCTCAAAGGACATCCCTTCATCCACCATGGAGGGAGGCTATATTTTTCATCAAGTAATACATAATCTGTGAAGCAAGGTTTAGTCTAATTTTTCAATACCATTTCATACTGCTTGTTCATTTAAGTAACTAACACCTCATCTACATGCCATATTTGTTATTAAAAAACTTAACCAAAATAGTTGAGATTGTATGCAGTCGTAGGAAACCTAAAAGAATCTCCCTCATCATTGGTTAATTAAATTGCTTGTGCAAGTGACATTAACCTATGAATGACAAACTTGGGATCATTTTTTGAATAGGGCATGCGGTTCTTGAACGAGTTAGAGACAAGGAAACAACTATAGCAGGTATAGAAAACCACATGGGAGAAGTTGTGCTTTCTGTGAGCTAGAAACAAAATATATGGAATATAACGTCTATTCGACATCTTTGAAAAAGGATGAAACTCAGATTATGACTATTGCAGAAACCACAGGCAAGCAACATGCAAAATATTCCAAATCCCAAAAGTGTAAAAGAGTTAATCATTTCATTGTGAAAAAAGTTTTAGGGGACCATGGAAACATAAGCCTACTTATGTTAGATTAATTAATACTAATAGGATGTTGAAGACAAAAAATAGGTGACTTCATAACAAAATATTCAAATTTAAAACAAAGGTCTCTACTCAAACATATGAAGAAAGCCCTAAATCCAAATTCAATATGAGCAACTTGATTTGGGCTCTTAAAGAACAACTCAAGCAAGAACAAGAATAGTGTAATTTGGTAATGAATGACCCACCTTATGATGTGCATGAAACATGGAAGTAGGGTTTGACATGCCTGCTGCTACAGAAGCAACAAAAGTTGCTCCATAAGAGAATATGCCTAGAAATTTGACACAAGAGGTCCAAGAGGAGAATATCCTCAAGGTTGTAGTAAAAGAGACAAAAATAGTTCAAGAAGAAACTATGCCTAAAACTATAGTTGTTGAATAATTTGTAGTCATTTGATTGAGGGATGAGGTGGAGGATTAGAGAGAAGTGTTTTTGAGTCACTCGATCATGGTGTTATGTCATTGTAAGCACATTGTCAAGCTACACATGAACTCTTAGAGAAGTGGACAGAATTCTACAACTAGATAATGGAGAAATGGGATATTTGTTGAAATAATGAAATAGAATACAAGATTCTCTGCAACATGCTCGAGAGATGTCAACTAAGAAAAACTAGTTGAAAGAAGAGAAGAGGATGTGTAAGATATCCCTTGGAGCTGTTACCTACATATCACCTTTGCCTATTTATGTTATTATCCTGAAAGGAAATTGGCTATCCTTTCATATATGTACATTGGTTGAGGGTAATCCTTGTAAAATATTTACACATGATGAAAATTTTCAAGTATATACTACCTATCATGAAGATGATAAAAATTTGATGTCTGAATTATAACAACAAGAATTTCGGTTGGGTAATCAAACAAGATGGAATCCAAAACCCTTTGTGAGGGATTTCCAATTAAAAGAATTCACCTCATTATTGTTATACCAAGTGTAGTGGCACCAAGCATGGGCACAGCTAAAGCTACATAGCATCATGTCAATTTGTGGGTAGGAGGTGAACGTAGTGGTCCTCCTGTGGTTATATTGGACCTTAAGAACCTGCTAAAACAACCCTATTTCACTGGTTATATCAAGAAGTCTCAGAGGGATGCACTTTTAGAATGTGATAAGAATACAAATCGGTATGGTCTTGGTGTTCTAATTGTTTTTTGGAAAATATGGGTAGTCATGTACCTTGAATTTCAAAATAGAGAACCCTTGTCATATCCAAATTTCAGCAATCAGTCCAAATTATATATAAACTATTTAAGAAGGCATGGGACATAGTGGATAGGTTTAAGGTTGCACTTTCCTTTTATTTTGTTTCATTTCCTTGATTATCTGTTCTATTTTTCTAAAAATCAACACAAGGATGAAACTTTATGGGTAGAAATCAATGCTAGGCTACGACATTATACAATGGGTGAGTATGGTCAATCCCCTTACAATTGGATAAGTATTCATGAGAAGTATTCCTATCCAGAGTATTATGATGCAAAGGATTAGTAGGATGATTACATAGTTTCACAGTGACATGCAATAGGTTTAGCCAGGGGAAGATTATGAGTCTCCATTTTGGGACATTTTTGGCTATCTTTTATCTCTTTCACCTACCCTTTTTCCTACAGTTTACCTTGCCATTATCCATTTTGATGCATGATATGGGATTAATTTCAATAAAGAAACTAGTTTGGATTCATTTGATTTCTATATCTTTATGTTAATTCTAAGAGGAATGTTATGTTATCTATATCTATCTTGAGCACTGAAAATTGATAATGCATTGTTACAGAATTTTGTGAATTATTTTTGAATGTTGAGCACCGAGGATTGATAATGCATTGTTCCATAATTTTGTGAGTTGTTTTCGAATGCTAAGCACTGAGGGTTGCTGTATAATGAGACCTGTTATAGCGGATTTCACCACTCTAGGTGAATCACACTTTGTATGGCCTTCCCTTATCCCGCTGTAGACTCTTTAGACCCCATGGACTATCTTTTATCCTTTGATGTTTCCTTGATCATCCCTAAAAATATATGAAAAATTATATACGTGGATTTTTACCTGATAACCGTGTAAATATGCGGGTTTGACCCCTATAACTACATACATCAGGATGTGTGCATAATCCAAATCCTTTTGGGGTTTTCCTTGACATGGATATGACTCATTTGACTCTTGCCCTTCCATATGCCTTGAGATCGCTCGGATTAGACCCTTAATTATCCCTTGTGAAGCTATATAAGGAACCCCTTGGTACATTGAAGGCATATAGAGAGATTGAGAGCAACGAAACTATAGTCCATTGTTGCCAGAATTTGTACTTGAGTCTGCATCCCTTTGTCCCTTGGAGCACTGTTTTGTTCTTCCCAAGCTTTCCTTTTGCTAGTGAGCTTGCTATCATGAGATGGAGGATTGAGGTGGCGGAGGCCCAAGTGGGGGATTCAGTTTCTCTGGTTCGCAGACGTGCTGTCAGAGGTTGTATCTATCTTGTAATCTCTGATTTATATTAATAAGAACTATATTTTCTTGTCCAATGATGTGTATTTGATTAAATATTGTATCCATTGGAATATGTCAAATGCTTTTACATTATTGATTATATACGCTAGAATAGATCTAACACCATGATATATAGTATGTTTGTATTGTTTACTTGTTGTTGAGGAAGTATTATATCAATTCAAGATGAATATTGGAAAGCTCAACGAGGATCTACTTCAACCGTCCAGAATAAGGTATGAGGTCTGATCCTTTAGTGTTAGACATTTTATTTCTATTCCATATTGGGAAAGATTGATTTCTGGAGTGAAAGCTGTCTATTGTGGTACCCCAAGCCATAGGAATTTCTCTCTGTAACATAATTGGCAACTCTGCTGGGGAGTTCCTAGTCATTTTGCCTTTGAGGGTTTTTATCGGTACAATGGGCTTGATATTATTGACTTGTTCTTTGGTCCTCCTTGTTTCTGGGTTGCATTTTATAGTATGTTCATCCATTGACACTCCCCTCTATTTGTTTGACCCCTGGGATGAATTTTAACACTGGCTTCTCTGTATACGCGTACATATTCCCATCCACACGAGTTTTTGGCCAAAAGTCGTGTATATATGTAGTTTTTCTTTAAACAGTCACGTACATCCTCCCTTTTGGTGAGTTTGATGTTATGGGAAGTTGCTGGGTGGGTTGTGAGTGTGGTTGGGTCTTCCTTGGGTCTGATGTTGTCTGTTGGATGCTTCTTTTGTGACCAGAGACTGCTTTTTCATTGATTTTTCTTTGAAAGTAGTTTTAGTCATTTTTCATTTATGTTTTGCCATTAGTGCATTACTCTTTTTGTCTTGGTGTCTTGCTGGGCTTGTATTTTATACTTGCTGCAGAGACTGAGAGTTTTAGATGACTTTTATTACATTTTTCATTCTTTTATATTGAAAAATACAAAGTAGTTGCACTCTTAGTTGCATCTTAGATATGGATTTGAGGAGGTACTTGCATTGGATTGCTTGGATGAGAGTTGTGTTTAGGCTTTCATATAGGAAGGATTGCATTGGCATTCAGAAAGGAATATATATTTATCCATCTCATGTACTGGCTTACCCTATTTTTCATTTGACAAAGATTTCACTTAGCATTGTTTGTTATGGTGTGCACTTTTATTTCACTGCTGAGTCTCCATATCACTAGTTGCATGGCCATTTACCTTTGAGTAATTACAGCCAACTAAAATCAATGCTAAATTAAAATGAACTACACTCTTTAATTTTCTAGGGTGCACCAACAAGCTTAGGTTTTAGGATCTTGGAATAGTTCATTGTAAGTCAATTCTCCAAGATCACTAAACAACAACATCTAGGTGCCTATCCAGGTGAGTGTGTGAAATACTTGGTATAACCAGTGTTTCTCAGGATCCTCCTCTCAAAAGGGAGTTAAGCATGAGGCAGTGTGAGCGGTTATTGATTGGGATGACCCCTAGTCATAACTGAGTAGCACCAGAGATATTTCCAGGATTGTATTTGTATCTGGGGGCTCTTTCGAGAGTTTCGGGATTTGCTACCCTGCCCATACAGTCAATACCGCCTGCGACTGTTTTCCTGAGCATTGATTATATTGAGGTGACCTTAGTTTCCTTACCTAGGTTATCGAGGGGGTACTTCGCAGAGGTTATTCTGCATGTGTCCCGGCCAGGTTGGGGTCGGACAGCACAGTCGCTTTATGCGTTGAAGCTAACGGCCACTATAATTGGTTATGTACCTTTGCTTGTAGTGTATGGGAGTTTCAATCCTCTCCTAGGCGAGACATACCTGCTGCATTCGGGAGCTCACATATCCTCTCCTTGGTTTGCTTGTATTTTGGCTGTAGATTTTCTTAGGACTGTGCTCTTTGTGCACTAGTTGGCCTGTGGGATCGTGGTTAATTGAGTATATTTATGCTCTCTTGAGTTTGGGTCCTTTTATTTTTAGCATTCCTAGTATCCTATCACCCATCTTGGTCCTAGTACAGACTCTGGTGTCAGACTTGGGGGCATCATAGCCCCTTACCGTGCTCATAGATTTGGGAATGGTCATCTTCCATCCTCTACTCCATTTGTGGAGGATTTTTTCCCTTCGCTCGGTCTTTACACTAGTGGTCACCCTTACTGGGGTGGTAGTGTATGCGTGAAGGTTGGGTCTACACCTTAGTTTCCTTTTTATGTCTCATCGTTCACCGCATTGTTTCCTTTGGGTGTTGTTGTCATGATCATTCCCCCTATATCCTATAGTTTGGATTCTTTATTGACTATTTTGGGATGTTTTGGTATAATATGGTTGTCATGTAGGATCCAATTTTTGTACACTCTCTCCAAGGTTTTGACCCATTCGTTCCTATCATAGGTATTATGTCTAAACTGGAATATAGGTTAGGATATCACATCTGCTTGCACTTCTGCATTGCCTTATGACCGTTCCATCTTAACCTTAGGTAAGAACCCATTCCATGGTATCATGGAACTTTCATGCTACTATTAGAAGTGGTACTATGTGAATGGTAGAGCTTTCCTATACATGGGTGTCCTAGTTATCTCCCCTTTGCATTTGGTGCCCATGCCGTGAGTCCTCTCTTAGGTCCGGGAGTCCATTGTATAGTACTTCCATGACATTTCGCAACAGCCTCATACTCCTGTTGATCTTATGCTGGCCTTTTCCCTCAGGACTCCCTCATGTCAAGTTGTGAATGCATTATCATGAGCTTTGCCTACCTTATTGAGCTTTATACCGGCTCCCCTGACATTGCGTTTTAGCCATATAGCCCGATCTTGTCTCATGTCTAGCCATGCAAAGCCATTTTATATATCCTTCGCAGCTTGATTTCCCTTTTTTACTGGGAGGGGATTTTCCCCCGAGTGTCGATATCCTACACATGTATCCTTGCATTGAGCATAGGTATGTTCCACTGCTTGGAACTAGTTTGTTTTCCCTTATGACACTCGTCTCCTCCTAGTTTGTAACTATAAAGCTAGTTTATTCTTTTTTCAATCTTTTCAAATAACTGAAAAAGTCCAAAAAAATAAAAAAACCAAAAAGCTGGACAAGGAAAGATGTTATCTTTGGAAGCTGTCGAGTCGTGTCGCCTTCAAATAGAGCACTGCATATCACGTCCATTGGTTGGGTTATAGTTTGACTTTAGGAGCTGTACTCATTTATCTGAGTTTATCTCCATTGACTGGTTAAGCTTCCAGTCCCTATGGAGCCTCTGTTGATGCCTCCTGTGTCACAGAGATGTCCCAGTTTGTATATCGAGTCTATGCTGCCTTCATTCAGTCACCATAAGCCCTTATGCTCTTGTTCAAAGGAAGTTGAAACCTGTGTCGGCCATTCCTCAGTTATCTTGACTTTGCATGTCGGCGATTCCTGATACAGTTACTGGTTCGTGCACCCTATGATCGAGTCCTTCCACATTATACAGCTTTGTTGAGTACCTCGTGTTGGATGATGGGGGATGCCTTAATGCCCTCCTTCCAGCGGATTTCATCCCATCGACTTCAGATCATTTATTCTAGGATTGGAATCTAGATTCCTTTTGAGTGCCTTGAGACTTGCAGTCATCAGTGGCAGGTTCTCTCGCCATCGACAGTTTCTTGGGAATACATCAATGTCCCCTGATCGATGGATTCTCTCAAGTGTTCTACCTCAACACATCTATTCACACTTGTTAGTTTTCACTCTAGTACCTTGATTCCCATTTTCATTATCGGTGGGTAATCTCGCATTTGTTAATAGTATACATCAATGACTAGTAATTAGACAATGGACCACTATGTTTGACCTCGACACCTCTATTCACATAGTAGGACATGTACTCGTAGCGGTTTGTGTACAAGACTTTCTAGACTGGTGGCATCTCTTATATGCTACCTCCTTGATCATGCAAGTGTTCATGAGATTTCATCTCTCGTGACTTCATTCCAATGTATGTCAGACATTTCTAGCCACTATGGAGATCTTGATCTATTATATATCTTCAGCCATTTTGGAGATCATGGTCCTTTGTATATCTTCATAATGGAGATTCTGATCTATGCATATTGTACGTGGTGATGACCACACATGTGATATCATGTATCATGCCTATTCATGGCCATTATACTCTTATGTATCTGGGACTGCTATATGTACTTGTAGTTATATGCAGAGTTGTATTATTGTACTATGCTGATTGGGTGGCTAGTCTTCCATTTGGGATCCTTCATCACTCCACTTCTGGGATGGACTTATAATGTATTTTGGCCATCGTATGACCCCTCTGACCTCACACATTAGGGGTCATTTGTTATAGCGGATTTCACCACTCTAGGTGAATCACACTTTGTATGGCCTTCCCCTGTCTCGCTGTAGACTCTTTAGACCCCATGGAATATATTTTATCCTTTGATGTTTCCTTGATCATCCCTAAAACTATATGAAAAATGATATACGTGGCATTTTACTCGATAACCATGTACATATTCAGGTTTTACCTTTATAACCGCGTACATCGGGATGTGTGCATAATCCAAATCATTTTGGTGTTTTCCTTGACATGGATATGACTCATTCGACTCCTAGCCTTCCATATTCCTTGAGATCGCTCAGATTCAACCCTTCATTATCCCTTGTGAAGCTATATAAGGAACCCCTTGGTACATTGAAGGCATATAGAGAGATTGAGAGCAACGAAACTATAGTCCATTGTTGCCAGAATTTGTACTTGAGTTTGCATCCCTTTGTCCCTTGGAGCACTGTTGTGTTCTTCCCAAGCTTTCCTTTTGCTAGTGAGCTTGCGATCATGAGATGGAGGATTGAGGTGGTGGAGAACCAAGTGGGGGATTCAGTTTCTCCGATTCGCAGACGTGTCGTCAGAGGTTGTATCTATCTTGTAATCTCTGATTTATATTAATAAGAACTATCTTTTCCTATCCAATGATGTGTATTTGATTAAATATTGTATCCATTGGAATATGTCAAATGCTTTTAGATTATTGATTATATATGCTAGAATAGATCTAACACCATGATATATAGTATGCTTGTATTGTTTACTTGTTGTTGATGAAGTATTATATCAATTCAAGATGATGATTGGAAAGCTCAACGGGGATCTACTTCAACCGTCTGGAATAAGGTATGAGGTCTGATCCTTTAGTGTTAGACATTTTATTTCTATTCTATATTGGCAAAAGATTGATTTCTGGAGTCAAAGATGTCTGTTGTGGTACCCCAAGCCATAGGAATTTCTCTTCGTAACAAGACCTCACTTCAATCAGTATTGGGCCTCACAAAGGACTGGACATTAGAAGAAATGCAAATGTTAAGGAACAAGGTTGGAGATGTTTTATCAATGAAATGTTATGTTTTTTCTTAATAGATCACTTTTTTGAGTTTTTTGATTCAGTGCAAATGTCTGTGTATGACGTATGGGATTTAAGGTTGTTTGAAATTACACATTTTACTGTTAAAATTATCTAACTTTTTGTCCATGAGGAATTACATGGTGGGTGCTAATTATACACAAAAGAGGATTTTCTTGGATATAATTTACAGATGCACAGACCATTGTATTTTCTTACAAATCGCCTTTGTTTGTGCTGAAGGAAGAAATTAATGCTATGAAAACACTTGGAATATGATTCTTTCTCTTGGCTGTTATTCTCATATTTGATCAGTTTGTCCAGTTTTAGGTGTACTTGTCATTGGAGGTGTACTTTCCCTGATTGTTAGATCTCATATCATTGATCTTCTTACTCGTTTGATTCTACAAAGAAAGCCTTGGACTCTTGAAACTTGCAACACACTACAGTAACTAGGTTATACATGGTGTATGCTTTGAAATATAATTGTTTTATTTGAGAATGTGGGAGAGAAAATAAGATAAAACTAGAGATAACATAATTTTTGATACCCTGGATTCTCCAGGTAGGGTTGTTGTATAATGAGACCTCACTTCAGTCAGTTTTATACAGAAGAAGATTGATAGCTATAATCACACTGCTTCCAGATAATTACTTTGTTTTTCAAAATGTTATAAGATAAGGTAGGACAATTGTTTTAATTCAATATGTCATGATTTGTGCTGGGATTGGGGTAATAGGAGTCACTTCCATCTGATAGGGAATGACTTAGGTATACACATTTTAATTTATGATGCAGGTTCTAATTCAAATAACATCATTTGATGTAGATGCAACGTTAGTTGAGGACTATGAGAAAACATGTGCACTAGAGGAAGAGTCCATAGCTATTGCTCTATTTGAGCACATGAAAATACAAGAGCAGGTTCTTACTATCTTTCATCATTTGTTGTCATAAATGCAATTCAATTTATTTTTATTTACTATTTTGGTGTTGTTTTATATTCATTCCTTTTCTACCATATTTCTCTCTATATTCTGGGACAAAGCAACTTAGGATGGCACATGGTATTTCTGAATTTCTTGTGTTAATTCTATCCATAGGTTACATAAATTGAAATAATAACTACAAAAATACGTAACCTTAGGAGGATCTATTTTTCCTTTAGCAGGCCTACCTGTTACTCAAAAATATCCTTGTGATCTGCCACAAACTAACAATTAATTTTAGGTTTAACATTCAAGGAACCAACTAACATTGTCACTTTAGTTGGTTCTTATCCCTTCTGACTGGTACATGTCAGCCACAGGGTGGCAACACCAAGGAAATTTAAGGCTATAATATGTGAAGAAAATAAGAAATTAGTGCATTAAATTTCAAATGAATTCACTGATACATACAGGAATAGGCAGTTAAGTCCAAAACTTAGTGAGTGGGTGTGCAAATGAAGACTTAGATGAATCAAATAAAGCTATGAATCATGTAAAATTCAATTTTGTTGTAAAAGGGTTCAAATTTGTGATGATCAGTTGCAAATCTGAACTCAAAAACACTTGGACACTATGGGTTTTTGGGACAATGAAAAACACATCCCAAGGTTGACCAGTGCCTTGTTAAATTGGGTGATGGAAGAAATAAATCTTCTTATTGCACATACTCCTGTAGACAACTGATGACATGAATAAAAGTACATAGCAAACGAATTATTATTATATAATATAAACAAACTCTACATAAAACGATGAATATAATAACTAGAGGGAAAATCTCAGCATTACTAGTATCAAATATAACTCCTCATAGGGGCACCCTCCTTATGTAGAAAAAGAGAGTGCATCTGTTGTGATGAATGCACATGTTGGTTACTAAAGTAGCAAAATTAGTATGTAACAGCCCATTCAGGTGCCTTCTTCCACTTTCAATGAAATAGCACCATAACCATATTGTAACTACTCATAAATGCTGACCAATGTTGCCACAATGCTGACAAGTTCGATACGCTTATTCTGGAAATGTAACTTTTTCTCACTGATAGGTCCTATTGTGCCACATTTTCTGGGGCACCCTTTCCATGGACAATTTTTTGCTTCAATCAAGACATAAGCTAGAGTATTGAGACCTATATTTGCTGCTCTTAGGTCTCCTCTTTTAAGGGAATAGATGAATGTGATGATCAGAGTCTCATTCCTAAGATAGAAGTTGGTTTTGAAAAGATGAAAATAAAAGAATATGCCCTATCAATATAGTAATATACATGTGTTTTCCAAATTTTATATCACAAAAGTGTTTCTTGACATGATGCACCCTCTCCCCTATGCCAAAAGTGAATGAAATGGACCTCCAAGTGCAAGAACAAAATCCCTACTTCAAATGAGGGAATCATCTAGCATATTCACGAGAATACCATTTTGGAAATACACTCGGTGGTAGAAATGTAGTCGCCACCCACTTAAGGTTTTAAAAAAAAACTGTTATGAGTGAAAAAGAGAAGCTAGACTGCAATGATTGAAATATCATAATCAGATGATGTGGGATTTCAAGTCACGATGAGATTTTGGGCACCTAGAGTTTCACCAGCTTAAAATCAAAATCAAATCATTGACTATTTGTTGGCAAGCAACACCCTTCGGAGCATTCTTAAAAACAAATAATTTGAAAATTGATAATTTTTCGAACAATATTTGTTATTTTGGTTTGGATCAACACTCATCATGGAAATCTCGGATTTCCCTTACAATCTTTTATTCTTAAGGCACTCCTGATAGAAGCTTACTTGGCTGATCAATTCACTAAGACTAACATCAGTTATGGCAAAATTTGACTCTCATGATCTTAATTCCTCATTTCTGTCGATCACTTGGAGGACTATAATTACAAAAGATTAGTAGCTCCTATTTTTCCACTTCTCACTCATGCATGATTGAAATCAAATGAATTTATAAATAATTAATTCAAACTAGTTACTATATGGTGAGATAATTGTTACTGTTTGGTTCATATAGGAAATCTGGTCAAGCTTCATCACTTCTAAATTATTTATCTTATCTTAGTTGTCATAGTTTTTAAAGTGGATTTAATATGATCTTCATGAACCCTACTATACTATACGCTTATCCCTTATTTCAAATTTGTATTTCTGAAATGAGTTAGTATCAAAGATTGTCATGAAGTTCTAAAGTCACTTTTTAGGTTTTGACATTGGCCTGGTTACATTATAAATTATTCCCTGATTATTTTCACCTTGACCCTAAGTTATTGATTATATCCTTAGGTGAACACATTATTATGATTTTATTCGATAAATGAAATATTGGGGTTTGAAAACCAATTGGTCATGTGTTAAACACGATGAGTTAGCCTACAACATCACAATATTATGAAATAATAATCAATGCTGAAGTCATGGTGGAGCTAGGGTTTTGGTATTCATGTAGCTTGAAGGTTGCCATCTGTCAATATTTAATCATGCAAACATCACTCTTAATAACTCACTTAATTCACTCTCCTGTAGCTCATCATGTTTTGGTAGGTTATTTTTGAAATCTCTTTTCTCTGCCAATTCGCGTTATGATGAACTTACAGAGAGATTTTTAGGGTTTTGATAGAATAGGGAATTTCAAAGTATTGATGGTAATGCTTAGACTATCAATAAATCGACTGTATCTTTTAATCTATTTTCCAAAAACTCTAGAGTTTTGTTTATCTGCTGCCATGGATCCAGTGTCTAGGTTCGAGCTTATTGGTGATGAATATCTGGATGCTGCTCCCAAGTGTCGAGAGGTAATGTCAAGGCTTGGATGGTTGGAGTTCTTATGAATGTTTTCTGGTTTCAATATGGCAGTATCCAAGGTGTTCACAGGGTCATTCAATGGGGTTAATGCATGTGTGGGAGATGTTGAAATTAGGCTGTCTGAGGAATTTATTTCTCAAGCCATTGGGTTGCCACAAACTGGCGAGAGGTGGTACAAAGGCAAGAATATTAAAAATGACCATTGGAAGGGGTTTCTTACCCCTGCTCATCGACAAACCAAGTTCAAATCTGGCTTCCCGTCCAGATTTTTAATGAAGAAATGGTGGGCTCTATTGGATCTAATTATCAGGTATGTTACTTGCGAAGGTAGGCTGTCTCAGACACAATTTTATCACCTTCAGCTGTTGATGATATTCAAAGGGTACCCTGTCAATATGCATTTTTTCTTTTTGAATAGTTTACACAAAATGGCATCCACCTATCAAACTAATATTAGGGATAAAAACAGGAGTTTATTCTATCATGCGTTAATTAAAATCCTTGTGTCCTGTCGACTGGAAGAACTAGGTCAAACCTGGGATTTCTTCCTTGTGCGAAATGGGTTTGGTGCTAACAAGGAATGGACCAAACAAGGGCCTAGCGTTAGACATAGGTGTGTAAACAATGAGGAAGATGAGCCTGGACTTCCTCATCCAGTTCAAATCTGGCTTCCCGTCCAGATTTTTAATGAATAAATGGTGGGCTCTATTGGATCTAATTATCAGGTATGTTACTTGCGAAGGTAGGCTGTCTCAGACACAATTTTATCACCTTCAGCTGTTGATGATATTCAAAGGGTACCCTGTCAATATGCATTTTTTCTTTTTGAATAGTTTACACAAAATGGCATCCACCTATCAAACTAATATTAGGGATAAAAACAGGAGTTTATTCTATCATGCGTTAATTAAAATCCTTGTGTCCTGTCGACTGGAAGAACTAGGTCAAACCTGGGATTTCTTCCTTGTGCGAAATGGGTTTGGTGCTAACAAGGAATGGACCAAACAAGGGCCTAGCGTTAGACATAGGTGTGTAAACAATGAGGAAGATGAGCCTGGACTTCCTCATCCAGTTCAAATCTGGCTTCCCGTCCAGATTTTTAATGAATAAATGGTGGGCTCTATTGGATCTAATTATCAGGTATGTTACTTGCGAAGGTAGGCTGTCTCAGACACAATTTTATCACCTTCAGCTGTTGATGATATTCAAAGGGTACCC